>OZ023231.1:38885348-39078308 GCA_964006365.1 Trididemnum miniatum | reverse complement strand
AAATACGGGCCTAGAAAATCAGCGGTAAATAGGTAAAATAGTCTGGTTGATATTAATTTCTGCCTTGAGTTTGTGTATCCAACGACTCTCACAGATGTCTAACCTGTTTATGTTTTGTGGTTCTTCAAGAAAAATTACATTATAACAATCTGAAATTTTGGGTTTATTGGCGTGTGTCGAGTAATGGTAGTTATGATAGTGTTTGAGTAGGTCACACCTTTGCCTGGTTTTAAATGTTGGAGGCAGCAGCGAACTCCCGATGGGAAAAACTCCCAGAGACATTCGCAGGATGTAATGGATCAGCCCTCCAAAGGTCAGACACTTCCTGTAAAACGAGCCGAGATGAGCGTCGATTCACACCTTCGTATTTCCCGTCTTTAACCAGCTGAGAAGCAATAGCATCAGCTGAAACGGGACATTGACGAGGGGATTGTCGTGACCTACCGGTCAAGTTGTTTATAGTATTCCATGCCAGCCGGCTGGAGTGCGAAAAGTCAATGCTGCGGACCGTCTCTGACCAGCGATTTCTCCGCTTCCCGTCGAGCCTTGTGAGTAAGGGCTGTGGCAGCCCTATCCGAATCAGGGCCCCCAGGTGACTGCAGCAAATGCTGATAGAGGTCTTCACATTCGGCATCCCAGCAAGGTATGTGGTTTGATCGTCGACCACGAGGGATGCATTTCTTCGCCGCAGTGCTTATTACCTTGCAAAAGCACTGGTAAACCTGATCGATGTTTTGAGATTCAGGTGGCGGTATACTCTTGGCCAGTTTGTTGGTTAGGTTAGAATAGTGGTCCCAGTTGGCCTTGCGGAAGTTCCATCGCTTTACAGGCTTGCTCGGTTTGGGATGAGCAAGTTTGGGTGGACTTATAAGCGAGGGTCGGTGCTATGACCTTGGGAACTTTCCTAAGATACGTCTGTCAGGTAAGCGACTGTCCAAATCGACACTGGCAAATGCAAGATCTGGGTTGGTGTCTGTTTTCCAGCGGCCAGAGTGGAAGCTGGCGGCCTCCTTGGGGCTATATAGCAGGGTGAAGTTGTTGGCACTGGCCCAGCCAGCCAGGCATTCACCATCTGGATTGTTATTATTATAGCCCCAGTCAACATGGTGGCAGTTGAAGTCGCCAGCATAGAGGCAGGGATGGGGGAATGCTGGAAGATCAGATGCTTGCATCCGTGTTGGAGGGGGTTTGTAGACGTTGACTATTTTATAGTTATCAACATCCACGCACACCCACTCGATCTCCGATGTTGGTGGGGACTGGTCGATTAGGATCCACTTCAGACGCTCATGGACAAACGTAGCAAGGCCATGCTTCCTGCTCAAGGAAAACCCAGCTACATGGTAGCTCGGAAGATCTAACCTTTCTACCGAGGTGCAATGGGTTTCCTGTAAGAGGATGACGAGTGCCTCACACTGTAACGCAAGATGATGCAACACGCTCATCTTGCTTGCAGTGAGGCCTTCGATGTTCAGTTGGAGAATGCTGGGCCTTTGGAACCTGTTGACGGTGCGCCGAAGATGCGCATCGCCCCGTCCTGAAAAGGACGTTTGCCGCTGCCCAGCTTGAACATCGTTAGGTGTCTCGCCGTTAAGGCAGATTCGGTTTCTGTCAGCCAGATTAAATAGCGTAGACAGAGTAACGCTCCGGGCTACGGGAAAGCATCTGCCATCCGGAGCTTCATTTCTGTAAATCAAAGCAAAATTACCCATTACCTCAGTAACATTGAAAAGAAAAGTTTGAAGAAAATTGAAAGATCTTACAGATATGAATATATTAAAAAATTCAACTGGATTCATGATAAACAAGTTCATTTCATTTTGAAAAACAAACTAACAACTAGAAAGAAAATTAAAAACAAGAAAGACACTACCAGATACAAACGACGAAAGAGAGACAAAAATCTGAACAAGAATCAAAGAATGGCTGAAGACACGATATTGAACAAGTCGGACTATGACATTAAACTAGAACACAAGCTTTTATTGTTGAAAGGATTGAACTTTGTCCCCACACCTAATTGGTCAGGAAGGACAGAAGATGAAGAATACCTGAATTTCCTCGCACATATTCGAAGAGTTGAATGGGACAGCGTAATAACTAAAAATGAAGATCGATTTCAAACTGACAAAATACCTTCCAAGTTACAGATCAAAAAATTCAATCGTCCAGACAAAGACTTGGTTGATGCTAAAACTAGAGCTTACGTTAATTCGGTGCATTCTAAACTAAAAACCATCAAAGTGTCAAGTAAAAATTCTTACCGAAAAAACAATAATTTGAATTTTAATCAACTATGGCTCTTAATTATTTACAAAATTTAAAGAATGCAAAATTGTCATTTGCAAATCTGACAAAGATGGAAAAATCATTATTGTGAATTTTAAGGATTACAATACTATAATGGAAAAAGAGCTTAGAATCTTTGAGAATATCACTCAGCTTAACCCTGGAAACATTAGCAACCACCTAAACTTAATATCACGCACTGCAGACAATTTTGTTATTGAACTTCACAAACTTGGGATTCTGGATGATGATATGCTTAAACACACAATTGGGGTAAAAAATTACACAGGAAGAGGATATCAAAAAATTCCGGGAAACATGGCTAAACATTTTGTTTGTAATACACCAGGTTATGCTTATCCACTCTTCAAAACGCATAAAGTTACTCCTGATTCTTTAAACAACATTTCAATTTTTGATTTACCCACACGTCTTTTGCAATCAGCCGGCAATATTACTACATCTAAAATTACTGCGTTTTTAGAGCATATTTATAAGCCTATCAGCATAAAATTCTGCGAATCAGGTATCAACGAATATTGCCGAGACAGCAAGCAATATCTCCAAAACCTTGTTGAATGGAAAAACACTTCATCCTACGACAGTAAATCTGACACATTATATATAGTGGCTGGTGATGTCAAAGCTCTTTACCCTAGCGTTAAAAGATCTTTAGTCAGAAACGCTTTGCAATTTGCTCTCACTGGATTTTCTGATTTTCATCCTAGAGCTATCACGAATTTAATCGAACTCACTATGTTCTGTCTCGACAATGTGGTCATACAACATAAGAATAAATGTTTCAAACAAACAGAAGGTATTATCACTGGCGATAACCATTCGGTCTCTCTAGCTAACATTACATTACATTATATCATTTGGCCTATTGCTCAGTTTTTACAGCAAACCATTATATTCAAACGATTCATTGATGATATTATCTGGATATCACGAAGAGAAAAACTAACCGATTCCGTAAAAGAGAAACTTACGAGCACATTTCAAGAAGGTGGCCTGGAACTCATTTTTCGAGAAATATCAACGCACGAACCAGCAGGCTCATGCGTTGAATTTTTAGATGTTAACCACCGAATTGACGATTGTGCGCCAGGAGGTTTTGTTACAACAGACTACATCAAGCCCACAGCTCGTGGACGTGTATTTCTTAATGGTGGCTCCTTTCACCCGACGCACGTATTTAGATCTATTGTCTTCGGTGAGGCCATACGCATGAGACGTCTTAATGAATTACAACAGGATTATATAGATAGTCTACAACGGCTTCGCCTCAAATGTGCCAAATCTAATTTCAGGAACAGCATTACGAACAAAATAATTGATTTAGCTAAAACCTGGGAAGAACGTTTTGGTCCGAAAAACAAAAATAGCCAAGACAGGGAAAATAAAACTAAACGATTAATCTGGGCCACACCGTTTTCCACTTTCTTTACTTTAAGCCAAAAGGAGAAAAACTTATTCCCAATGCGTGCATCATATACAAAAAACCGGCTACAATCCAATCAATGTTAACAAATTACAGAAGAATTGCCCTCAACATTCAAACATCATCTAAGACTAGAAATGGAAGTTCATCCCCTTGCAACAAATGTGCTTTGTGTGGGAATCATGGTCAACATAGCTCTATGGTCCAAACAGTTAATGCAGTCACCAACAAAGATGGTATAAGCATACATCTTTTTCAAAATTTGAATTGTTCCAACTTTGGCATTTACGCAGCCCAATGCACAATTTGCAACCAGCTCTACATTGGCCAGACCAAAAACAAATTTTCTGTCAGATGGACGGCACACAGGTCTTTTTGGAACAATAAGTTTTCAGAATGCATCAACACGGATCAGGCAGCCCTACTCAAACACTATCATAACTACCATTACTCGACACACGCCAATAAACCCAAAATTTCAGATTGTTATAATGTAATTTTTCTTGAAGAACCACAAAACATAAACAGGTTAGACATCTGTGAGAGTCGTTGGATACACAAACTCAAGGCAGAAATTAATATCAACCAGACTATTTTACCTATTTACCGCTGATTTTCTAGGCCCGTATTTATTTTTTGTAATTTTTTATTTACGACAGTTTTCGTGTATGCACTAGATATTACTTATCCTATTTGCCAAGATTTTTCTACGTAATTTTTATTGCTTTTAGACGTTTATGATTTCATAATCATCCTTTTATTTCATTTTCATACGTAGGCCTACACCTCGTTTCACTTTGCAGTATTTATTCGTTTGATTAGGAGCTTTCAGAATTTCTCTCGCTCAGTTTCAGGTAGTTTTAGATTTTCTTAGAGATTTTTTTACAATAGTTTGTTTTTTTCGTTTAGTCAGACTATACAGTAGATCTGCAGTTTTAGATTGTTACAGTAGATCAGATAGTTAGTAAGCTTCTAGTTTAGACAGCTTAGATTTAGAGTTTTTTTGGTAGTTAGCTCTTTTGTTAGATTCAAGGTAAGTCCTACTTAAATCGGAGGATTCCTTTTCGCTATTTACCTTTTCCACGCTTCATATTATTGTAAATTTTCAAAATTTTGATTTTTTTCAACCTTAATAGTAGTTTTTTAATTCTGTCAGAGTTATTATATACCGGTACTATTTTATTTTTTTTAGTAATTTTGTCCTTACCTTCACCCGTCCTTGTTTTGGGGAGCTTTATGACGTTACAATTATTGGTTACTACGGATTTATTATATATTTTTCTACGAATTTACCAAATTTACCAAAGATTCATCATTTATTTCCCGCCATTTGCATATTTTTTATTCATTCATTTATTTGTTTCACTATACTGTCCATTTAATGTCTATTTATTCTATGTGTATCTTCTTTTCTTATTTCCCCTTTTTCACGCAAGACCGCATCAAAGACTTTTTAGACTCTTTACTTTCTTCAATTTCCGTTCTTAGCAGTCCATTTAATTATTCCAATTTTCCACTACTTATTATATAAAAATATGTTGCGTGTTTGTACTGTATAGGTACTGAAGATGGTTTATTAACCGAAATCGATTTAATAATAAATGATTCGTAAGCAACATTATTGACTGATTTTGTATTACACCTACTATTCCACAAATAATATTAGAATTTTGATGCAAAATCGTCAATTACATATCTCTGGACTGCTGGCGATTCTCCTCACCACCACAATGGTTCACACTCTGAGGTAATACGTGTCTATTTTTACAACAATAGGTCATCACTAGGGCGATTTTTTTATGACCAATAAAATCGAAAAATGTGATTTTATTTTTGAAATATATTACTTTAATTTTGAAATAGCAAATTTATGCTATTTTCCGTACGTACTTAAAAAGTAATTATCATCTAATATGTAAAGCGGGCTTCACACCGAAGCCGTTACCGTCAACGTTACCGTTGCGTCTGCCGTTACGACTACGTTAGGGTGTTCATACACAAAAAATGTGGGCTGGCTGTGACGGGACGTAAGTGATTTTCTTGGTTCTCCCGTCATTACGTTGAGATAAAAAACATTTATCTCAACGTAATGACGGAAGGAAAGAGAACTGAGTTTGAGCTATGTGAGTGGGCAAATTGCAGCACCAGTGTACTTGTGGCATAATTGCTTCATATTGGCAACTTTTTAAGGTGTTGAGGATTGTAATTTTACTCAAAATGCGTGCTAAGCAACAAAAGAAGGGTTGGTAGGCTACGGTAGTAACCGGTATTCAGTAACCATAGTCTAGTAGACTACCGGTACAGTATGGTAGGTTACTACTGTACATTTCTTTAGTGAATTGTAGTACCCGTAACTCTACGATGCTGTAGGCTATTGTTACTAAGCAGTAGTCTATAGCTGGGCAGGCCGTAAAATAAAAAGCCTGTTAGTATGTGCCTCCGCCAGTCTGTCCTACCATTCCAGAGTAGTATCACATACCGGTAGCCTAAAAAGCCTACCTGCCAGTCTGTTATTCAGTTATTGGTGATAGCCTACGCATACAGTTTTCTTCCACTGGTACCGGTACATAGTACCAGTAGTAGCCGGCAAGTTTACTTTTTGTGCCGTTGGGAAAAGCACTTGGCGGGATTCCCCCATCTTGGTGTGGTAGACAGACGGCCGGCAACTCCTAAGCAAGCTCGTATAGCGCATTGATCGCTTTCTCGTGATAGGAGGATAAATATGCAACTAAATAAAAAAATTAAAAAAAAAAATATTAGCTGGTCAACTGGTGCAACTCCATGGCTGTGCAGTGTCTGAGTGAGTAGAATGGGCTACAATGGTTGCCAACTTGCCAGCGAAATCATCGCATACATGGTTACCGGTATGGGTTAAAATAAGGGTTAGGGGGTACCAGTAGGTTAGGCCCTAACCTTAACCATAAAGATAAACCTAACCCTAACTTTGACCATATAATTTTCATAGCCTTATTCTTTTATCTATTGTACCGACTGGCAGTGTTCTCTAGTCTAGCCCAAACAAAATGTTTACAATACCAGTATTGGTAATTTGCCCAAACGTTTTTACTATCCTATTTCACAACTTTTGCCCAAAATTTTGCTTTGAAACTGGTTTATAAAAAAGAAAACTGAATAAGCAATTGTTTGCAGACAGAAGTTTTCAGGTAGCCTACATTCAATATGATTTGCCCAATATTTATTTTGTTTTTCTATCTTTATGATATTTTCCCAAAACCTCAAATTTCTTATTTTTGCACCTTACTGGGAACACTGTTCACCATGTGATCTACTGGTACCATAATGTTTCTTCACTGTTTATGTGCTGGTGTGTACGTCCTACTCAGCACAATTTTACGCATTTGTGATAAACAGATCAGGCAATAAGCATGGCATTTAATGAGATTTTAATTGAGCAAGTTAAGCAACATCCCTGCTTGTATAATGTATCATAAAAATAAAAGATTTCAAGAGTAGAAACATTAAAGACCAAGCTTGGATTGTTACTGGCAATGAATTAAAAGAGAGCGGTAAGTTTGTGAGCAAAAAAAAACTTTATGTCTAATATACCAATAAACTCAGTGGCGTATGCACGAGGGGGTTTCGGGGGTCAAAACCACCCCCCATTGAAGATTATAAAAAAATGAAAACCTCTCTTTTTGGAACGAACCGTCTTTCTTCATACAGAGATTGCCGAAATTGCTCTCATGTTTTTCTGTGCTATCCAACTTGCTTATAAAATCTTGAAAAACTTTCATGGTGATGCAATAATAGGCCTACTAATAGTCAAACTTTGCTAGTGCGCTGTGCTTGACGTTGACGATTGCAGAGAAAGTGAAACCTTTTTTGTTTTTAAGGCAAAATTGTTTTTACGCACCGTAACTGTCTCAGGAGCTGGAGTCAGTGGCGTACGCACGGGGGGGTTTCGGGGGTCAACCCCCCCCCCTTGACGACTGAAAAAAATGAAAACCTCTCTTTTTGAAACGATCCACCTTTTTTCATGCAAAGAGTGCCGAAATTGCTATCAATTATCAAGTTTTTCTGTGCTATCCAACTTCCCTGTTTTATATAACCTTAAAAAACTTTCATTGTGATGCAATAGTACCGGTAGTCAAACTTTTCTGGCGCATTGCGCTTGGCGTTGACGATCGACGATTGCAGAAAAGTGAATCCTTTTTGCGACGAACCGGCTTTTCTTTGTGCGGAGCTTGCTGAAATTGCTGTCATGTTTTTTTGTGTGCTGTCCAACTTCCTAATTTAATTTCGAGAAACTTTTGTTATGATGCGATCCAACAATACTGGTATTCCAACTTTTTTGATGTGTTTTGCTTGAACTGCGATTTTGTCTTTGATGCTGCTGTGATGCAATTTGTAAGTGGAAGTTTTCTTAAATACGGTGTATCTGCAGTAACTATGGCTGCACACAAAATTTTTTTAAAAAAACCAAATCTTCACTGCTCTCGTTTCATTAAACTCGCTGTAGTACTGCAGCGTGGTAGCGAGTGGCGGGGTCCGACCCCGCGGCTTAACGTCTGAACAACGCAGCTATAATGAAACGTCGCAGCGGTGGCGAGCCATTGGCTACTCTGTATCCGATTTGACCAGCCTGGAAATAGAACCTTAGACCTTCCTCATCGATAGCGGCATCTTTAACACTGCGCTATAACCGGCCGGTTAGTTGAAAAATTATTAAAATGTAAAAATCTAAATTGACACTGCCCTACATGCTAATATTAAAATAAAGATACTGCCAAGGAAGACGAGACCAACGAAAGATTTAGGGAAACCCAGGGACGGAACGGGAAGGGGGGAGGTAAAATTGTTTTTACGCACCGTGACTGTCTCAGGAGCTGGAGTGCTCCGTTTACCAGACACCCTGATTATGCGCTTGAGATACAATAACTTGTTTTTCCCTCCTGGCCACACCCTGTTTGTGACGTTGCGAAAGCTAGCCTACTTTAGTCAGTTAACCTTCCTATGACCCAAAAATAAGGTCAACTAAAATTTCTTCAGTAAATTTTTAACCACGGATCGACAGCTCGAGTTTCTGTGAAACCTTTTCGCTCCTTAAATGAAGCGCAAAGAATCAAGCAAAAGTGTGAATGAAATATCTGGATTGTTTCCTTTGTTATGGCGTTATATAGCTTATTCGTGGTAGCTGCAATCGCGCTATAATTTAGGCTAGAAACATTACAATTCGATGCACTTTAATACCTCTGAACTGCTTTAGGTTAATTGTAGTATATTTACGTCATCACGATGTGACGTCACTGAACCCCCTTTGAAAAATCCTGCGTACGCCACTGGATGTTGCTGTAAAACAATTAACAAGTGGGAGTTTCCTTAATTGCGGTGTATCTGCAGTAACTATGGCTGCACACAAATTTTTTTTTTTTAAATCAAATCAAATCTTGATTATACTCGTTTCATTAAATTCGTTGTTGTATCGAAACGTGGTAGCGAGTGGCGGGGCCCGACCCCGCGGCTTAGCGCTTGGGCAACACAGCTCCAAAGAAACGTCGCAGCGATTGCGAGCCGTTGGCTACACTGTGTCCGATTTGACCGGCCTGGGAATTGAGTCCCAAACCTTACGCATCAATAACGAAACCTTTTAACACTACGCTGTAATTGCCTGGTGTTTTGAGAAATTTTATTTACAAATAAAAAACTAAATTGACACTGCTTTAGTGCCAAAAGTAAGATAAAAATACTGCCAAAGACGACCATAGACCAACGAAAAATTTAAAGAGACCTAAGAGCGGAACGAGGGGAGAGACATCATTGTTTTTTCGTACCGTAGGCTGACTATCTCACGAGCTAGAGTTCTTCGTTTCCCATAGACACCCCGATTATGTGTTTGAAAGCATCTGATATCGACGCTGTGATTTGGCAGAAAAATGCTTAGATAATATCGACGCTGTTTTTGACTTTAATCGGATGATTAGGGATTCCTCTCGCGCATAATTTATTTTAGTTTAAAAACGTTTTGGTAGGGAGGGCAGTTTTTTCTTATGCTCCAATATTTTCACTTTTCAAATTTCAAGCGAGAAACTGCCCTTTTCATCATGCGTGTACCGTATATCGACTGTTTATAACAAGGTTTAGCCTAAATGCGTTGTTTATATTAATGTTGGTTCTGGAAAAAAGTTTTTTTGGAGAGAAGGAATTGCTTGTTTTACACCCTGGGTGCACCCTGTTTGTGAGGTTACGACAGCTAGCCATCCTACTTTAGTCAATTAACCTCCCTATGGCCCAAAAATGATTTCAATTAAAATTTTTTCAGAAAATTTTTAACCACGGCCAGACAGCTTGAGTTTCTGTGAAACCTTTTCTCTCCTTAAATGAAACGCAAAGCATTAAGCTAAAGTGTAAATGAAATATCTTTGTTGTTTCCTTAGTTATGGCATTACATAGCTTAATCATGGTTAACTGCAATTTAGGCTGGAAACACTGCAATACGATGCACTTTAATACCTCTAAACTACTGTAATTGTAATGTAGTATCTTTACGTCATCACGATGTGACGTCCCTGAACCCCCCCCCCCCCCCCATTGAAAAATCCTAAGCACTAAGCACGTCCTCTAGCCTTACAGCGCCTTTTAAGCAGTATTTTGTCTTTTTTAGTAATAAAAAATTCTCTTCACCATGCAAACAAAGATCACTTGGAACTTCTTGTTAACCTCAGAATCTGCGCGGTTTGGTCAGCACGCTTCCGGGTAACAGAATTTTGGTATATTGAAAATTGAACAACGCGACGACGACTCCGAATATCACAGCGAAGACAAGACGAAGACGCCGACGATTTCTGCGTAATTAACACAAACGATAACTTAGAGCAAAAATTCAAAGTTACCTCACACGATCCGCAGAAACTAAATTAGAAACTAACTAGACCTACACTGACACACAAAACACTATAGGCCTACACCTAACGATAAACATGCAAGGCTAACAGGTCATTTTAACACGTCGCTATCGAACCGGTAAAGGAAATGCTGAGTTAAGCACACAAGGTAGGCTACAGACTACAGAGCCAACTCACCAAAATTTCTTTGACCAAACGCTCAATCTCGGTGACGGATAACGGCACACAAAACCGCTCGACTATTCTCAGATCAGCCCGTAACACTCTAGCTCAGCGCTAGTCTACGGCACTACTGTAGTGTCTATTAACTTGACAGAAACTATTAAAAAGGCTTAACCAGTCGTACCTTATTCAAATAGAATCCGAGTTACTAAACTATGCCTGTCAGCACTGACTTAACCTAACCTCTATTTCTCCCGTTTTACCTAACCTAACTGTAGCTGCAAAAACCCAAAATCCTACCTAACTAGCTATACAGTCCTCAATACACTCACACACGTATGATGCGACCAGGCAAGACAACATCCAAACGCACACCACATTATGACATCACAACAGAGAAATAGAACGTTGCGACACACACGCATCAGGCACGCTATGTACAAACATGTCGGGGAAATCAACACTTCTAATTAATCGTTGTTTAAGTGCTGGTATATTTGTAATTTTATTGCCATAAGCTTTTCTCTGAGCAACGGCAATTGCTTTACTTTCACTAGTTGTGAGGCACAAGTTGTGTGGCACAGAACACAAACGGGCCACCCTCAACAAAAGCCAGAACAATCTGCCCTCTGCGTTCACGCAATGGAATTTGAACACAATATTGATTGGATAAATGCTAAGATTTTGAAGGGGGAAAACAATTACTCCAAACGTCTTGTTTCTGAAGCTTGGTTCATTAACTCTCGACCCAATGTTATGAACAGGTCTGATGGTGATAAGCTTCCACAAGTTTATTACATAGTGTTTTAGTATTTCTCATGCCAAATTGTTTTTTTACCGTCTTTGTACCTCTACGCTTGTTAATTCATTCCATTTGATAGTTATTGTCCTTATGACGCAACAGTTCACAATATTTCTATCATACTTTTTGCTTTACCATAATCAGTTCAGTTTAAGAAGTGCTACTATTTTGCTGTTCTCTGCCAGGGCTGGATTTTCCACCCTGGCACCTGTTATTCTGAAGAAGCTCGGCGTGAATTGCTGAGCGAAACGTCAATAAAAAAGTTGGAGTTTTTGCGTTAGCCTCCGTCTTTGACTATTACCGGAAGAACAAAGTTTCTGAAATAGTTAGCCTAGCCTGCTATGCCCGGTAAACAAAATCCCCTAAAAAACGTTTCCTACTATGCAGCTCTCAACATTATCAACTAAATTGGATGAAATTGAAAAAAAAAATTAAATTCCATAGGTATGTTGGATGAAAAGTTAAATCACGTACTCAGTGAATTAGCTCAAATTCAAAACTATGCTGCCGTCATTTGGCAAAACCCATTATCTCCACTATTAAATAAAGTCTCTTCAGTGGTGCTTAAAACTTCAAATCCATGAAGTAAATCCATCAACACACAATGCACTCCACCCAGCACCTTTAAAGGTTATTTCTATATCAAACTCAAGTTTTTGGCCCCAAACAACGATATCCAATGAAAGAACATATAACCACTAACCCACAACTAAGTTCACGGTAGCCTAACTAGCCCACATCACTAGAAGCCCCTATGGCAACCCACTCATTTGCAGCTGCAGACGCGTTTCGACCTTATTATGGTCTCATCAGTGCTGCATAGCAACCTCCCACCTTCCTGAAAAAAAAAAAAATTCTAACCTTCAAAAGAACTACACGCTCCAAATCTAAGCCTCTACTCGTTCTGCTCAAGGTAGACAATTTGAAATAAAACCTTCAAGAAAATAATACAGGCTGGATTATGATGTCACAGATTCCCTGTAAACAATCAAGGATTGTGACGTCATGCTGATGTTGCAGTACAGTCAATCTTCATTAAACGAATTGCTGAATTCAGATAGGCATGTGGACCATGACAAGCACTTGCAAAGCCAGCCAACGTCAGAGGGCGCTTACACTATGCTTTCTCTAAAAATTCCTCAAATCCTTGTGGACCGTGACAGGCACTTGCATAGCCAGCCATCGTCAGAGGGCGCTTACACAAAGAAACCTTGGAACAATCCATCTAAAGAAGGGATGAATGTAGCCAGGCGATTGTAGTTGAATGGAGCTACTGTCTTCTTGCGGTCCAAGGTTTTACGCTTCGACCTTTTTACAGCAAGAAATAGGCAGTCCTTTAAACGTCTTACCATAGGAGAATAAGATTATTTTGCACCAGACGGGATACGTTTCGACTATTAAATAAAGTCTCTTCAGCGGTGCTTAAAACTTCAAATCCATGAAGTAAATCCATCAACACACAATGCACTCCACCCAGCACCTTTAAAGGTTACTTTTATATCAAACTCAAGTTTTTGGCCCCAAACAACGATATCCAATGAAAGAACATACAAGAAGTTTGGACCGCAAGACGTTTTTTTGTTTTACAACTTGGACCGCAAGAACAGTAAAACCTTGGTCCGCAAGAAGACAGTAGCTCCATTCAACTACAATCGCCTGGCTACATTCATCCCTATTACTTCCGATGAGAATACAGATGACATTGTTACTGCTATTGCTCAAAAAGTGGGAATGCAAATAATCACAAACTGATATTAGTGTATCCTATCGAGTTGGAACAACTGCCAACAAGAAAAGTCAACCCATCATTGCCAAATTCGTTAGCAGGAGGATTAAAGATAACTTGTACTAAAGGAGGAGGCATCTAACGACTCCACAAGCATACAAAGATGGGCACCATATTGTGTTCATCAATGAAAGTTTAACGAAGTTTTACAAGAAGCTCTTCATTGCTTGCAGGATGTTCAGAAAAGACAACAATTGGAAGTATATCTGGATCAAAAACAATGTTACCTGCACGAGAAAGAGTGATGATGTTAACCCAATTTAATTTGCAGATGATTACGAACATGCTAAAGCGTTAGAAATAAGAGCCGAGAAAAAAATTTCCAATTTAGACGAGAGTGGTTGTAGCAATGAAAGAAGCAAAAAACGCTCCAGGTTGATATCAGAAAGTGATAGCGGTATGTTAACCACATGAGGCTGTTTCTACAATACAATAATTTATATTTTATTTTGGACAGAAGAGGACCGCACAATCGCACATGCGTTACGAAAAAGAAACGCTCGTTCACTAATGGAAGCGCAAGTGAAAGAAGAAACAATAAGCGCTCCAGATTGATATCTGAAAGTGATGGCGGTATGTTAAACCACACTTCTTTTTTATAACACGATGATTTTATATTTTCTTCATCAAAATCGACTCTCCCTTCATCAGACAAAATCGATTGTCCCTTCATCAGAGGTTTACGGACAACTGGGCACCGGACAACTGGGCACCGGACAACTGGGCACCAGGACAACTGGGCACCGGGCAACTATGCACCGGACAATTGGGCACCAGGACAATTGGGCACCAGGACAACTGGGCACCAAACAATGCCCAGTTGTCCTGGTGCCTAGTTGTCCGGTGCCCAGTTGTCCGGTGCCCAGTTGTTCTGGTGCCCAATTGTCTGGTGCCCAATCATCCTGGTGCCCAATCATCCTGGTGCCCAGTTGTCCTGGTGCCCAGTTGTTCTGGTGCCCAATTGTCCTGGTGCCCAGTTGTCTGGTGCCCAGTTGTCCTGGTGCCCAATTGTCTGGTGCCCAATCATCCTGGTGCCCAATCATCCTGGTGCCCAGTTGTCCTGGTGCTCAGTTGTTCTGGTGCCCAGTTGTCCTGGTGCCCAGTTGTCCTGGTGCCCAGTTGTCTGGTGCCCAATTGTCTGGTGCCCAATCATCCTGGTGCCCAATCATCCTGGTGCCCAATCATCCTGGTGCCCAATCATCCTGGTGCCCAATCATCCTGATGCCCAGTTGTTTTGGTGCCCAGTTGTCCTGGTGCCCAGTTGTCCTGGTGCCCAGTTGTCTGGTGCCCAATTGTCTGGTGCCCAATCATCCTGGTGCCCAATCATCCTGGTGCCCAGTTGTCCTGGTGCCCAGTTGTTCTGGTGCCCAGTTGTCCTGGTGCCCAGTTGTCCTGGTGCCCAGTTGTCCGGTGCCCAGTTGTCCGGTGCCCAGTTGTTCTACATTCTCATCAGAGCATCATCAGAAATAAAAAGTTAACTCAGCTAACTAAATTGAGCAAAAAGGATCGGTAAAATCGGGGTTCGATTCCGAGTCAGGTCAAACCAACGACTTAAAAATTGGTAATCACTACACCCCTGCTAGACGTTCGCATTAAGGGGCAGAGCTTGTTTTACTTTATCTTTTTCGCCCTGCGACAAATGATTGTTGCCTAAATGATTATTGCAGACTTGCACAACATTCGATCTTCGGGGTTAGCATGCGTTCCAAGAAGTTCTCGAAACGGTTTCATTTTTTTGTGTGGTTTAGAACAGCGCTTTTCCATCTTTTTGTAAATTTATTGTGAAATTTTTATATCCTGTTTTGAAAACGTGGTGTCACTTTAAATATTTCAAGAATAACAAGGAAGGAACGCGAGTTGCGCAGTTGCAGTGTGATCTTGTGGAGAATCTATATCATCGTGATAGGCCTAGCCATTACAAAAAAAAAAAAAATCACGAACCCGAGTTTTAAAAGCCCGGCTATACTTGCAAGAAGTCGTTACTTACTTTTTTCATGATCCACGACGTTACACCGCGACGATACAGTTACAAGAGCGACAGCATGTGGCCCGTTGCATGTAGATTTCTACTGCTTTGGTCCTTGTACTGCTTGGAGTTGTTTAGGCCTGAGCTATTGTAATATAAAAACTGAATATTTTTTGAAGCATTCCGGTTAAATAGAAACTTATTTTTGTTTTTAGAAAGCAGAATTACAACGTTTGGCCGATAGAGAAAAAGAAGCAGAAGAAATAATAATTGAAACGGACGCTGATGAAGACGATTGAAGATGTATCGTGTGCTACAGAACTGATTACGTACTTTCAAAGTTGTGTGTGTGTTTTAATACATTCTTTTTCTGAAAACGTGTAGGCCCTATGTATTTTGACAGGTATGCTGTGTAGAACAATTATGCGCATTATCACTGCCTCACTGGAGCATAACTCTGTCATGCTGTGGATGTGTTTTCGTTTGATGTAAAAATGTGGTAGGCCAATTTCGGTCCAACGTGCTAGCATTTTAATTATCTAGAAAAGCGACATTTCCGTTGTAAAGAGGTGGTGTATTGGTTAAAACGTCGTGAGTGAAACGTGGAAGCTAAATAATATTTTTCGTGGTAACTAACGCGGCATTCATATCATCAATAACACGCGGGATCTAGGCGCAAAACTCGAAAAATAAAGAATGTTTTAAGGTGCTATCAACGAGGTATTTTGGTGGAAAAAAGTGGAAAGTATTGGGGCAATTCTACGTGGTATAAACGTGAATTCCTCGCTTAGAAATTCACGTTCAAATACATAAGGGTTAGAAATTACTCGCTTAGAACAAGTTGGTTCAACCAATCAACCCGCTGAAAAGCGCGTTGAAAGAATAGCGGGTTGAAGTAAAAAAAATATAAAACTAAGCGCGTAACCCGCAGAATCAAAGCCGCTTATGTAAATTGGCTTGTGAAAATTGCTTGCCGACGCGTTGTACATAGACATGCTGTGGAGTAATCACGGCAGACAGAGTACGTGTGTGGTGTGTGCTATCATTTAGCCCGTTTCCCTGTCCAAAAATCGTGGGCTTTTGGCCCGCGGGCTTTGTTCTAGTTAGGTGGAATGAAGCTTTATAGGGGCTAATTTCAGCAGAATCATGGGCTTTCTTGGACGCAAGTAAAAAGCTGGTCTTAATAAGCAAGGGCTTTTGGAAAAAGTGAGCTGAAAAACCCCACTTTGAACTCGACCCACGTTTTCAGTGAACGTGGAAAAAGGCTTACTGTAATGCAGGGAGAACGTTACGAAAGCCCAACAGATAAACTTGCCATCATGTTTTTTTCACTGTCTTTTTGATGTTGATCCGTTAGACCGTGAAGCTGCGCTGTGAATACCAATTTTTGGGTTATTGATTTGACCCTACTCGGAATTCAAACCGTAAAATCCACCGCTCACGAAGTAGATGCTTTTTCTACTCTGCCGTTTGAACAGTTCTAATTTATGAGCTTTAGCTCACAAAATATAAAGTAGGCCTATGTTGCTTCGCTGTCTTCGCTGAATAACTTCTGCGTCCGCTACAAAATTATCCATTGTTTTTATGCACTCCCAACTTAGTAATTTCAAAATATTGGCTTCAGCTTTGCACTTTGCAGATACCGGTAGCCTAAAAGTGTTGTCTCATTAGCATTTGTAACTTTGCTTTTAAAATATTGGCTTCAGCTGTGCAGATAGATAGCCTAAAAATGTTACCTCATTATGTTTATGTCGTAACAATTGCAACGTCATCCTCTACATCGTCACAATAACCGATCGACTTTGCGGTAGCGACAAAAAAAATAATGGCGAACAATTTCAGTATTTTGTAGACTATGAACTGCTTTTAACTTTTTTTCACATTTTCTACGTAGTTAAACAATCTGCTGTGGCTCCTTGCAAATTTTAAAAACAGAAGATAAAAACAGCAAATTTTGAAAACGGCAACAGTTAGTGGTTATTAGGCCACAGATGAACTTCTTCAAAAAGTAAAATTACGTCAGCATTTTTGTGGACAGACATAACAATACTTTTTTGTTGAGTGGGTCTACTGTAAGAATATAAGTACACTGTGACTGTAATGTACACACCAGGTCGCATCCACCTTAATTCGGAACCTCTCCTTCTGCAGTATCCCCAACATCCCGATTCAAGAAACCCTAACTGTAGGAGCCTGCATCAAAAAGTGAAGACCAAAAAGTTTACCAACAATTGCTTAGCTGAAGTAGAGATGGGCAAATAGTAATCATTCGTTAAAAAGTAACGGTTAAGAAGAAGTAACGGATAGTAACAGATTCGTTGTGTCAAAATACCGATTCCAAATTGTATTCGTTTGCCATCCAGGGCCGAAACTAGGCAATGCGTGACCTCCCCCGAATCTTCAGGGGCCCCGACGTCCAATTTTCCCCCAAACATTGGGTAAAGACCAAAAAAAAAAGGTCTTCACGTCTTCCGACATCTTTTCTAAAGTAATTACTTGGAATACTCAAAAGTAGTAGTAGTGTCTTTTATTTCTGCACCGTCAAAATGAATTAACACAGCAATATAGGATTTCAAATACAAACGGACACAGAAAAGGGAAGAAGCGACAAAACGATCAACGTTGTAACATACTAGCGAGAGTGAAACTTGAAGAGGGGATTAGTAGGCATGGTCGCAACACCCGATTAATCTAAAATAGGGTAAAAAAGAACAAAAAGCAAACATATGACGGCGAGATATATAAAGACACTGGAGAGACCACAGCTCCAACACCGTTATGATATAGTGCAATGGTAGGAACCATAACAGTGCACGGCATTTCGAGGTTACTCAATGTCGTCACAGTGCAACTAGAATGAACAGAGAGTCCCAACCTAACCCCATACCAAGCGCCGTTGAGACCATGGAGTAACCACAAAAGGCCAAACAGGCAAAGAAACCTACCTAAAGAAATCCTGTCCAGCATGACCGCACATTTAAGACAACTAACACAAATGAGAAAAAAAAAGGATTTTATCTCGTAATTGAAATAGTTTTGTTAAGATTTTAACAATGCACTATGACTATGCATCCCATGCACGAGTATGTACAGAGATTGTGTAATAAAATTGACAAGATCAAGTTGTTTGCGAATCTGGGGGCAAGACTGTTTCAGGAAACTGGTGGTCTCTCAAGATGGCAAGAGCTAATAATCAACGAAAAAAAAAAAAGCTGGTATGCTGTTTGAGAGGGAGCCGAAGGCATAGCAAGAAGAACCGAGTACCATTTGGCATGCAATAGATCCTGCCATCTCACCATATCTAGGCCTAAAATAGCTAAATACAAATGTCCAAAAGCGACGGTGGGTTTGAAGTTTAGTGAAGTCACAGGGCTCGACATAGGTTACCTGTAAAAAATAGCAGAAAGCAGTTTTCTATTCGAAACAATTAAATCTATGCAGGTAGGGTTAAGGAAGAGCTAGTAACTATTTAAAAGGTACTGTTTTAATTTTTTCTTAAACGCGGCGATTGTCTTAGATTCTCTAATAGGTATCATTCCATGTTTTGGGACCAATATATCTAATTCATGGCTGACTGACAGTATTACGACAGCTTATTGGGATTACGCGACTATTGCTTCGAGTTGTAATTGAAGTAGACTTGAATTGGAAAATAGGATCGAAAGCCGATGGTAGAGTACGGTTATGAAATCTAAACATAAAGTACAGCCATTTCATATTTAAATATATCGTTAATTGTTAGTAAGTTGTGCTGTTTCATTATAGGCAAGACGTCTTCATTACGGCTTAGTCCTAAAGTAAGTCGAATAAATTCATTACAAATACCCTGAAGTTGATATAGGATTGTCGAATTACCATGGTTCCAGTTAATTATACAATAGCGAATACGACTTATTACCAGAGAATGATAAATCGATAATAAAAAATGTTTATTGAGATAAGGTTTGACTCGAATCACGGCACCCAAGGTAGCACGCAATTTACTCTTAAGAGCTAGCATATGCTCCTTCCAAGATAAATTTTCATGAATTATTGTTCCTAACACTCGCACTGACGACACTCTTTCAATTATAACATTTCTTATTACTAAATTTAGATCACTGGGGGGAGTCTTGGAGTTAGCAGTCTTAAAATGTACACACTTCGTTTTGTTTGCATTTAGGGAGAGCTTGTTGGCGACCAGCCAATTATCGATATTACAGAGTTCGTCGTTTCCTTTATCGAAAAGCGTTCGGGCCGTTTTGCCACTGATAAAAATACTTGTATCATCCGCGAACGACAAACTAGTTCCGTATTTCAAGCAATTAGGGAAGTCATTGACGTAAATAATAAATAATAAAGGGCCAAGAATCGAACCTTGAGGCACCGATAAATTTATCTCATTAATATTGGAAGAGGCAACACCGTTGTAACAAACCTGTTGAGTGCGTCCAGTCAGGTAACTCATAAACCAGTTTAAGGCTGTGCCTCTAATGCCATAATGATTAAGTTTATGCAAGAGAATTTTATGGTTAATAGTAGGCCTATCAAAAGCTTTCGAGAGGTCAAGAAAAATTCCGAGAAGCCGAGAAGCAGCCTTCGAAAAAAAAAAAAAAAATTCCTTTTTTTCGAAGGCTGCAGCGACTTTATCAACAAGCAGACAATTAGCGTGGGAAGTAGAGTGACCTCTTCTGAACCCAAACTGGGAATTAGAAAACAAGTTGAAGCGATCAAAGAATGAATATAGCCTCTTGTAAACGATTTTTTCGAGAATTTTTGAGAAGCTAGACAGCAAACTAATTGGCCTATACTTGTTTAAATTCTGAACATCACCGTTTTTGTGAATTGGCACTACTTTAACGTGTCTAAAAGCGGTGACAAATTTACCCTGACAAAGGGACAGATTAAAGATATACGTCAAAGCGTTAATGATATTATCAGGCAAATACTTTAATACAACTGGTGGTATTTCATCCCAGCATGAGCTATGCTTCGGGAATGTTTTGTTAATAATCTGCTTTACTTCATAGGGGGAGGTGGGATAAAAGAAAATGGAAGAAGGATTGGCTGGTGCTAGGTATTCTTGAAAGGGTGTAGATGGTATAGGAAGTTGGTTTACGAGATTAATAGCAATGTTAGAGAAGTTCGGAAGTAAGTAACGGTTAAGCTCATCTCTACTCTAGAGAAGATATTCCATATTTTTTATCCGTTACTTGTATTCGTTTAGGTAATCACGAATCCTTGTTTGGGGGAAAATTGGACGTCGAAAGGCGTGAAGACCTTTTTTTTTTTTGTCCTCACCCGACAATTGAGGGAAAATTGAACGTCGGAAAGCTTGAGGACCTTTTATATTTTTTTTTGGTCTTCACCCGATAATTGAGGGAAAATTGGACGTTGGAGAGCGTGAGGTTCTTTTTTTTTTTTGGTCTTCACCTGATAATTGGGGGAAAATTGGACGTCGGAAGGCGTGAGGATTTGGTAGAGATGTGCTTAACCGGAGTCCGGAGGATTGTTACGGCAAGTTTTAGACGTTGATTGATGAAGTTTGGAGTGTTATTCTTGTAACGTTTTCTCTATGTTGTTTACTGCTTTTCTCCTTTCTGACACGTGCGCTAAAGATCAGTGCATTACGTAATGTTTCCTTTCCTCGATTTCCTTCTTCTCAGCGGGGGTTTGCTGAGCTGTGAGATTTGGTCTTTTCTTCGCCCTTCCTATCTTTACTGCTAATTGAAATCATACTTAGTGATATTATTTCCTATTCTTTGATCTGTTTGCGCTACCCCTATATAAGCTCGTATTTTCCTAGTCTGACATTCTTAATTGTTTTTGGGAACCGGTGTATGACTGTATGCTGTTCGATATTTGGCTTTCTCGTCTGTAAATAGTTGGTAAGCGTGCATTTATTTGACTTGTAATTTTAATGTTATTTCTTATGCGCATTTCACTGTTTTAGAAAACCGCTACGCTATGCTACGCTACGCTACGCTGTGCTACGCAATACATTGAACTGTTGGATTTGTGTGTGGCAATTAGCACGTTATTCAACCGGAGACGAACGAGAGAGCAAGTTTACCGTAACATAAAAAAGTTTTCAACTGTTTGAACGATATTCCGGTTCAGATATGGAATTTGGTAAGAAGTATGCTACCTTAAATGAAAAATTGCAATGTTTGTATGAAGAAGCGTATTCGTTGATGCAAGAAGACACAAATTCTGAGCTTTTCCAAAACATTGTTGCTAAAGTTAATAAAACTTATTGCGATCAAGAACAGGTGCTTCTACAGATTTCTGATCCCGCTGTGAAAGATTCTCTGGTGAACGAGGTGCAGACACTTCACGAAAGCAAAGCGAAATTTGATCAAAAGGCATCTCAATGATTGGAACGAGCTAATGTGGACGCAAGTAAAGTAGCAAGTATATTAAGTGTGTCGCGTTCTCTTAGATCTAAAACTCGAAGTAATATTAGCTGCTCAAGTAGCGTTCTTAAAGCTAGAGCTGTGGCTAAGGAAGAGGTCGCACGTCTACGTCTGGTGCAGTTGCAGGAAAAACAATCCTTGTTGGAAGCAGAGGCCGCTTTCAAGCGCAAACGTGACGCCGAGGAAGCAGAGCTGAGACGCATGGCTTTGGAAG
Organism: Trididemnum miniatum; assembly: GCA_964006365.1. Lineage (NCBI taxonomy): Eukaryota > Metazoa > Chordata > Ascidiacea > Aplousobranchia > Didemnidae > Trididemnum > Trididemnum miniatum. The sequence goes on along the minus strand of OZ023231.1, from coordinate 39,056,387 downwards.
CCGAACTCAAACGTATAACGATGGAAGCTAATCTTAAACGACAACGTGAAGCAGAAGAAGCGGAACTGGAACGAAACCGTGAGTTACTAAAAGCTACGTATGAACTTAAGGAAGCTTCCATTGAGAGACAGGTGTTTGAAGAGGAGCTCGAACGTGGTGGTTACATTCCAGCCGATGATGTTTTGCCAGAAACGTCTCAACCGCTCACGCCTTCGCCAGGCAAGTTGCTTGAAAAAAGTCTAGTGTACTCAAATCCTTTAAATCTTGACTATGATTTTAATGTAAATGCTATCGATCAGCCGAGCGCTGAGCACGACAGGCCGGCAACTCAAAAGCTCGATGGCTCTAATGACATCGACGGTGTCAGCGAGTTACAGATTCCGTCAGAGACACGCCCGCAACTCCGAGAATCTATGAACGCCGTAGTTGACGTAATGAAAGAAGCGATGGCTAAACCAAATTTGGAACTTTTTAAATTCGACGGCAATCCTACAACCTACTCTCGATTCATCTTTATTTTCGAGACCGCAATTGAACAAAGTGAGCCCGATGATAGAAGAAAACTTCTTTACTTGATTCAACATTGCACCGGTAAGGCTAAATCTCTGATTGAATATTGTTTGCTTTTAAATCCGGCCGAGGGTTTAGCAAAGGCCAAGCAAGTTTTGTACGAAAATTTTGGCAAAAAGAACACAATAGCAAGAGCTTACATCAAAACCCTTCTAGATGGACCCGACATTAAATATGATGATTCAAACGCACTAATTTCTTTATCTCAAAAATTAGAAGAGTGCAGTATGACTTTGGAACATTTACATTACTTTTCTGACTTAAATTGTTTTGAGAATATTGCAAAAATTTTACGTCGTCTACCCGCTTCACTACAAACGCGGTGGTTACGCTTTTCAGCAGCGATAGAGAGTGAAGGTCGTGAACCCAATTTTGTTGATCTTAAACGTTTTGTGCTCAATGAAGTGAATATTGGCAAGTCATCGTATTCGACAGCAGTTGGCCAAAAGAGCAAGAAAACCGTCGGTCACAAGGTAACTAAATTCTCTACGCATTCAACTTTGGTTTCGGGCGCTAAAAATCAGCAATCATTGAATAATAAATGTGCCTTTTGTTTGTCTAATCACAGTTTGTGGGACTGCTCGGAATTCCGCCGAAAGCCTGTTCAGGAGTGCCTTCAATTTATGCGACAAAAGCGGTTGTGTGATAATTGCGGTAAGCGAGGACATGTTGCGAAGTATTGTTTTTCTAGACCTGCTTGTACGGTGGTAGGTTGCAACCGGAAGCACCATAGTCTACTTCATTGTTCGCGACGAGAAGAATCCCCTGCTACACCATGTAGTGCCAGTACCAGTTCGAATTCCGCTACGGCCACACCTGCACAAACCGCTCAACCAACTACGAATACAACCTCGAATTTCACGGGAGCTTTCGCGGTGAAGTCTAACAGCAATGTATTTTTGAACGTGATACCTGTGGAAGTAGTAACTTGTGGTAAGTCTATGATGACTTACGCTTTTTTAGATCAAGGATCCACAACTTCATTGTGCGACAAGCGTTCGCTGGATCAATTGCAAGTGTCTGGGAAGCCTGCTAAGTTTTCAATTTCTACAGTCAACGAGCAAACGTTAAGACAAGGATGTAAGGTAAATTTGACCGTTTGTTCTTTGGCTGGAAATGAGACTCTGCTTTTACGAGATGTGTTGTCGGTGGATCGTTTACCTGTCAGTCCTAATCCATCTTTATCCTCAGATGAGTTGAAAGCTTAGCCGCATTTGCAAAATATATCTTTATCCGTGGTGCAAGGAGAGGTTTTGCTTTTGATAGGTTTAAATGCTCCTGAAGCCTTTTGGGTTGCTGAAGAAAGGAGAGGTGCCACTGATCAGCCATACGCAGTTCGTACGACGTTGGGTTGGTCAATAGTTGGTCCGAAGTTCATCGGGAACCAGGAATCCTCAGTGTCGGTCAATTTTGTAAGTACTTCGGAGCAATTAATAAATTCTCAAATTGAGTGCTTATGGCGCCTGGATAGTGTTCCTTCACGACAGAGTTATGACACATCTATGTCCAAAGAAGACCGTTACGCTCTGCAGCTTTTACAAAATTCAAAGTCAGTTGTTGATGGACATTACCAAGTAGCGTTGCCATGGAGGCCTGGAGCACCTCAGCTGAAGAACAATTATGAACAAGCACGTGTACGACTCTCTTATCTGAAAAGGAGACTGATGAAAGACTCATCTTTAAAATCCAGGTACGTTGATGCAGTATCATCATATATTTCACAGGGACATGCTGAACAGGTTGAACCGAAATTAGAGTCAGATACAAATTGGTACCTTCCTCACCATCCCGCCTTGCATCCACACAAGCCGAAGATACGTGTGGTATTTGACTGTGGGGCGGAATTCGCAGGTAACTCGTTAAATTCTCAACTTTTAAAAGGTCCCGATTTTATGAGTAGTTTAATCGGAGTGCTGACAAGGTTTCGTAAAGAAAATGTAGCTGTTGTGGGTGACATTAAAGAAATGTTTCATCAAGTGTTTGTGGACCCGAAAGATAGGCAGTACCTACGTTTTTTATGGTGGCCTGGTGGAGACTTAATATCTGAACCCGTGACTCATCAAATGAATGTACATCTGTTCGGAGCTACGTCCTCACCTGCTTGTGCTCAATTCAGCTTGCTGCAATCCTCTGAAGACCAGAAGAATGAATTTGATGACGAGGTGAGGCAACTTATCCGTCGTAATTTTTACATGGATGATTGTTTGTTATCGGCTCCGACGATTGGCGAAGCCGCGCGACTGGTGCGCGAAGTTTCAGAGCTGCTACGAAAACGAGGGTTTCAGCTTAACAAATGGATTTCTAATTGCTCAAGCGTTTTGCAATCGATCCCCAGCGATTCACAAGTCAAATCAAAGGTTAACTTAACCAGTACCGATTTAAGCGAACGTGTTTTGGGAGTACAATGGGATTTGAAGGGAGATTGTTTTAAGTTTGAACTTTGCTTAAAAGAGAAACCTGTTACTCGCCGAGGTATCCTTTCTGCCGTGAGTTCACTGTTTGATCCTTTGGGCTTTGCAGCGCCTGTAGTTTTAACCGCAAAGTTATTGCTCCAGGACTTGTGTCGCAGAAAATTCACATGGGATGAAGCCTTACCGTGCGAAGATGAACGAACTTGGATACGCTGGCTTGAAGATCTACAGAATCTAGCCCAGGTAACCGTTCCTCGTTGTTTGATAAGATCCGGTCTGAGATATTCCGACTTGCAAACGCAGTTACATCACTTTTCCGACGCCTCATCCGTTGGTTACAGTACGGTGAGTTATTTACGTGTGATTGCACCCGATGATTCAATATTTTGCAGTTTTTTAATGGGGAAGTCGCGTCTTGCCCCTATCAAGACAGTGTCCATTCCTCGACTCGAGTTAGTGGCGGCTACAATGGCATCTCGTGTAGACACAGTTTTGAGAAGAGGGCTGGATGGACTTGATGGAGAATCTTTTTTCTGGACGGACTTTTTGGTAGTCATATATATGATTAGGAATACTTCCAAACGATTCCCTGTTTTTGTTCCCAACAGGTTGTCCGAAATTGAAGAGGCGAGCAACCTTGATCAATGGCATTACGTCGAAAGTGCATGCAATCCAGCTGATGATGGAACTAGAGCCACCACAGTGAACCAATCGCTTGGACGCTGGTTGAGCGGACCTACTTTTTTGCAGGAACCGAGAAGCAGTTGGCCACGTCCTCCTTGTGATTTTCCGGATCTACCTGAAGAGTTTGCAATCTTAAAGCGTCCTGTGGCGGTGTCCGACGTGGTAACGAGTCCTACCGATTTTGAACAAAGATTCGCGCGATTTTCGTCTTTTTACAGGCTCAAGAAGGCGGTGGCTTGGATTCTACGTCTGCGCAACAAATGGCTGAAGCGTTCGACTTCTTCTGGGAGCTTGACAGTGGACGAAATTGAGAAGGCCGAAGTTGCGATTATTTCTACGATTCAACGAGAATTTTATCTCCGTGATTATGAACTTTTGTAAAGCGACTCATCAGGTAAAGCAGTTGGAAATTCTTTGAAAAAGCTGTGTCCGATATATCTTTCAGGAGTACTTCGAGTTGGAGGGAGACTACGAAGAGGTACATACGAGCTAGATGTGAAGCATCCAATCATCATGCCTCCTGATTCTCACGTCACTCGTCTTCTGATTGAAAAGTATCATCGGAATGTTGGACACAGTGGAGCGTCTCATACGTGGACAAGTCTTCGGCAGAGATTTTGGATTATAAAAGGGGCAGGTACCGTGCGAAAAGTCTTGGGAGCTTGTTTGTTCTGCAAACGCAGAAACGTTTCTTTTGGTGTCCAATACATGGCAGACCTCCCATTGTGTCGCGTTACTTCTGGTAATGCTCCCTTCTACTTTACAGGTATCGACTTCTTTGGCCCCATAATGGTGAAACAAAACAGAAGCCAGGTAAAGAGATATGGGTGCGTCTTCACCTGCCTTACGATGCGTGCAGTGCATCTTGAAGTTGGATTTTCTCTGGAAACTGATGCCTTCATTAATGTTCTTAGGCGTTTTATTAACCGCAGGGGCAAACCTCACATGTTTACAGCGACAACGGCACGAATATAGTGGGAGGATACAAGGAGCTGCGACGGTCCCTGCAAGAGCTAAACCAGAGTGTCATCGAAGAGCAACTGAAGCAACAGCAAATCCGATGGAACTCTAATCCTCCTTACGCCAGCCACATGGGAGGAATTTGGGAGAGAGTCATTCGCTCCATTAAACGGGTTTTGTCTGCTATAACCACTCAACAACCTCTCACTGACGATGCTCTACTCACTTTATTTTCAGAAGCAGAACACGTCGTTAATTCACGTCCGTTGACTCCGATCACCAGGGACCCAGAGGGAGAAAAGCCATTGACCCCAAATCATCTACTTATGTTTCGTCCTACAGCGCAACAAGTTCCAGGAAAGTTCGATTGTAAAGACAACTTTGTCCGCAAAAGATGGCGCCAAATTCAGTACCTGTCGGATTTGTTTTGGCATCGATGGCGAAGAGAGTATTTACAAACTTTGCAAACGCGCCAAAAGTGGTCTGGTGTCAAACCGAATTTTGCGATCGAAGATGTCGTTTTGTTGGCAGATACAGCTGCACCCCGAGGGAAATGGCCTTTGGGCCGCATCATTCAAATTTTCCCAGACGACTTGGGCCACGTCCGCCAAGTGATGGTCAAATCCCAAAATAAGACATTTCGACGCCCAATTTCAAAACTGTGTAAACTGATATGAGCTTTTATGGACTGTTACGAACTGTCTACAGCAGCGGCTGCCTTTCATGCTTACGCTTCGCTTCAACTTTTGTGTGTTTGTTTTCTTTTGTTTGTTTGTGTGCGTTTGTGTTTTTTTTTTTTTTTTTGTTTTCCTCTATTATTAGTTGTCAAAGTCTTTAATCTCTTAAATTACTAGAATTTCAGTATGCCTCCTAAAGGTATAGAGCGGTAATAATTTTATTTCTCTTCTTTAATATTTTGTGCATACGTGCTGTTACTTTCATTGTTTGTAAACATGTTTTCCGTTAATTATGAACGTAAACGTAAATGGCTCTTGATATTTGAATTCTGTCACATGCTTTATTTAGTGCTGTTATTTAATCCTTGTCATTTCTGCTGACCGATTTTGTGGGTACAGTTTTGTTGTTGTTTTAACAGTTACGTTTTAATTTAAATATCGCAATGTGTTAGTTAAGAGTATTTTGATAAGAAATCGCTTGATATAGTGGATCACAACTCGAGGGCGCCACCCAGAGGATGATTTTTAAACTTAAGTAAAGCTGCGTTTGTGTTTAAAGGTTTGCTATGAGCTATTTTTGATTTGTTTTGATTTTTTGTGTATGTTTCATATTGGTGAATTTTACGGTAAAATCCTGTGCTGTTAACCTTTCGCTCAATCATACAGCAGCTGTTTGTTTGGAGATTTCTCCGTTTTGTTTGAAATTGTGAGCTTAAAACCGTAGGCCTATATTGTTGTTGCATTTTTGTTAAGTTAATACTTGCCGTCTTATTTGTTTCATTTCCGTATGTATTCGTAAATTGGGGGGGCTATGTTACGGCAAGTTTTAGACGTTGATTGATGAAGTTTGGAGTGTTATTCTTGTAACGTTTTCTCTATGTTGTTTACTGCTTTTCTCCTTTCTGACACGTGCGCTAAAGATCAGTGCATTACGTAATGTTTCCTTTCCTCGATTTCCTTCTTCTCAGCGGGGGTTTGCTGAGCTGTGAGATTTGGTCTTTTCTTCGCCCTTCCTATCTTTACTGCTAATTGAAATCATACTTAGTGATATTATTTCCTATTCTTTGATCTGTTTGCGCTACCCCTATATAAGCTCGTATTTTCCTAGTCTGACATTCTTAATTGTTTTTGGGAACCGGTGTATAACTGTATGCTGTTCGATATTTGGCTTTCTCGTCTTTAAATAGTTGGTAAGCGTGCATTTATTTGACTTGTAATTTTAATGTTATTTCTTATGTGCATTTCACCGTTTTAGAAAACCGCTACGCTATGCTACGCTACGCTACGCTGTGCTACGCAATACATTGAACTGTTGGATTTGTGTGTGGCAATTAGCGCGTTATTCAACCGGAGACGAACGAGAGAGCAAGTTTACCGCAACAAGGATAAATATGCAACTAAAAAAAATAAAAAAAAAGACCAAAAACAAAAAAATAAAAAAAAAAGAACTTCACGCTTTCGACGCCCAATTTTACCCAAACATCGGGTGAAGACCAATATAAAAAAAAGGTCTTTGATTCGTGATTACTTATACCAATACATGTAACGGATATAAAGTATCGAATATCTTTTCTAAAGTAATCGCTTGGAACCGTTACTTAAAAGTAACGGTTAAGCACATCTCTAAGCTGAAGTAAACATTTTCGAAAATTTATCTTAATTTCACTCACCCGCAAGGGGGCGCAACAGAACTACAGCTATACGCAACTGCTTTAAGATTTAGATGCCAGCACATGGAGTTGGCCGAGTGGTTGGTGTATTGGGCTCCGAAGCTGGCTTCGCGGGTTCGATGTTCAACTAGATCATCTCCATGATGCATGTGCTTCACTACCACAAAAATTCTAAGCTGCAATTAGATGGCTTGAAATCAAAAAGATTTAGATGCCATTTGGCGGCTATTAGCCTCCTTTCCGCAATGTTAAAATTAAAGTAGCCTATAGCAATATGAACAATTAAAAGCAGAACTAAAAAAAAAACATGTTTTTTTAGGTCAAAAAAACATTGTTTTTTTTTTTTTTTTTGTTCACAAGTTTTGTTCCGGGACAGCAAAAAACGTGTTTTAAGTTTGCACCTTCTTGTATTTAAATAAAAAACAATGTTTTAAATTATCGTTTACATCTCTAGTAATGTACGGTGTTGTACCGAAGAATACGGTTACACTACAAGCATACTGCGGATTGAGTACAGACGTAGAAAATGCGGCTATAGATTACCTATTAGCTTGTAAGCACAAAATCCAAAAATTGTTGAACAATTTGGTATGCAGTAAGCAGAACAGTGTCGACCAAAGTAGTAAACATTTCAACCATCGTTAATATTTGTTTCCATGCAGATATTATTTGATTTCAAAAAAAAACCAAAGTTTTTTTGCTTAACTCTGATAAGTTTGCCTGTAACTGGATTAGAGCATGCGTTTTTTTCTAGAGGCTATACATTAAACAACTTATCGCTGAATAACAACAAGGAACTTTATGCGTGATTCCTCGGGGTTAGTTTTAGTTTTGAGGCGAGTTTCATCTGGGGCATCTTATATCAATTTATAGCTTTATACCCTGCGTCTAGAAGACCTGGCACTGGATTGTTATCAATTATAATATTTTTATTAACCCTGTAATTTTTGAAAACGATTGTCGTTGTAGGTCTGCAATAATAGGCCATAATTTGTTGGCGAACCATTATTTCATGACCAAATGACCTACATTTTGAGATTTCATACTGAAATTGGAAAAATGCCCGTTGTCCTTGACCCATGTCCTTGGCCTTGGTCTCGGCTTGTGTGTCCTTGGCCTGGGCCTTGGCCTCGAAAAAATTTTAAAGTCCTTGGCCTCGACCTTAAGGTCCTTGGCCTTACTACAACACTGTTAGTAGCTACAGCTGGTTGAAGTGTCAAAAAGTGCAGAAATGGCCAAGTAGAAACAATATGTCTTCCCTTCACGGGAAGCCGTAAATATTTTATTTCTAGAAAGTGGGGGGCTCTCCGGGAAAGTTAGGGTAGTGAAGTTCAATCAATCAATCACAACTTTTATTTCTGACCGCCAACAATAACCAATCAGAATAACGCATGAAAATAAAATGGCACAGAAAAAGGAATATGCAACAAAAACGCAAAACGTTGAAACATGCCAGTTACGGATAACTGTGCATGGTTGCACAACCTAAATCAAAAACAAATACATACGCAAAAAAAATGCAGCTATTATGTATGCCTACACCGTACAGTCTAGGACTTTTTAGTACCTAGTACTAGTAGACTAGTACAAGTTGTAGACCTAGGAGGGACATACATTCGAACTCTTGGTCACTTTTGAATTGGAACAGTAGTTTAGCAGCTACAGCAGTTAGAAGTGTCAAAAAGTGGAAAATTGGCCGAGTAAAAACAATATGACTTCCCTTTACGAGAAGTCATAAAAAGCATGGATTAAATAAAGTTCTAAACAGAATAATTAATTGGAAACTCTGGTGAAACAGCTTGATTTACTAGCAAGGCATTCGCGAATGCCATATCACAGTGTATCTATGAAAACTATGCGCACTACTGCGGTGCGCAGTGACCACACCATAACTGGTGGTTGCATAAACCTAGACTACTAGCGCAGTGAATTTGGTAGCGTATCACTGGTTTTGTGTCAGTTGCTTGAAGTTTGGGTTAAACATGTAAATTTCTGGATATCGGTAATGAAGATACATATTTCCTGCCACAAAATCACTCACTGTAGACCACAGTATTGGTAGGCTAAGAATGCTACCGGTAACTTCGCCTTTCCAGTTTCGAAGAATAAAAGCATTGATAGATAGATTACTAGACTACATAATAGTAACTGTTAGTGTTTTGTCTGTAACGATGGCAGTCTATGATATTGATTCCTTAACTGTATAATACCAGTCCGCCAGAGCTGAGAGTGCAGTAACAGTACTGGCACATTTTTTATGATTGTAATTTACTGCACAATTGGGCCTATCACAGTGTCAGGTCAATGGCTATTGCAAATGGCAAATGCAAAAGATTTAAAATAGCTTGTAAATTCACTTGTTTAAGATTCTCTTGAAAAAGTTCACTTTTGGGCTCAGGGTTGAAACTAAGATTTCTGGACGTTTATTTCACACACAGATAAAAAATTTTGCATTTTTTTTTGCATTTAGTTGCATGATTATCCTCCTATCACAAGAAAGCAATCAACGCGTTGTACAAGCTTGCCTAGGAGTTGTTAGCCATCTGTCTACCACACCACTATGGGGGAATCTTGCCAAGTGACTTCCCAACAACACAGCAAGTAAACTTGCTGGCTTGTTCTTCACGCTGTCCCTTTAATGCTGAGTGTCAAGCAGGGAAGCTGTGAATACCAATTTTAAAGTCATTAATTTGACCTGATTCAGAATTAAGCCCAAGTTTACAGCTCCAGAGGCAGACACTCTTAGCACTCGGCCATTTGAACTGCAGAAGCTGTAGACCACTGATTGAATACATTGCCAGAACTTTTGTCACTCAGCGCTTGGCCATGATCAGGAAAAATATAGAGGAAGTGTCTAGAGCACCGGCATTCTTTCATTAGAAACGAACAAGCAGTCCCTGGTCCAGTGCAGCGCGAGAAAATAGGTCCCACGTGACAGCGACGTCATATGTAGAAACAAACAAAGCAGTCCAGTGCAGCAGCGTTTTGATTATGGAAACCAGGCCGGTGCTTTAAACAGTATAGACATTGCCAAATATAAAAGCCTATACGAGTTTTCATTAAGCTGTTAAAAATTTTGATACCGGTACGCTTAAAAAGTTAGATTCTTGAGCTACCAGTAGTTTTTGATCCTAACCAACTTTGATTTAATTATCCATTCTCAATTATTTCACTTTAGGGCTTTGGCTCTGACTGAATGTACCGAATGAAGTGCGTTGCAGTTTTGTAATTTTGTAGTTGTAGAGTAGAGCCTAAAATAATTAAAGCATGATTTATAGACAGTAATCTATATAAAGTTTTCAAAAAGTTTTTTGCATTGACTTTGAAAACTTTAAATACATTTGTACATTGCATAAAATGAAAGGTGTTGAAAGCATGCTTGACCATAAGAGCTGCACTTCTGATTGCAAAAAGTGGAGACAAGTTTCAGCTTGCAAAAACTCTTGGTTTAGTAGCTTAAAAAAAACGAGACTGTTTTGGGTGTGAATCATAGTCTGCTGATGGCAATTTACCATCCTACAGTTAGGCAAGGTTTTGTATGTACAGGGTGGCCGAAAAGTCCCAGGACACTCTATTTTTAATATTTTTATTAAAAATACAGGTATAGTGTCCTGGGACTTTTCGACCACCCTGTATATATTTAGTTTAGTGTGATACAGATTTGCATGACAATGTTACTGTTGAAATCACTTCTTATCAATTTGTAGCTAGTTTTTTGTGGTCATGGTGCATGTTTTTTTATTTTTTTATTAGTATGTGGTTAGTTTTAACATTTGAAGTAATAAAATGAAAAATTAATGAAATTACTGCTGCACAATAATGTTGGATAAGTGCATTTTTGTATTTTATTGCTTGTTTATCCTCTTATCACTAGAAATTGATCAAAGTGCTGTAACGAGTTCGCTTAGGAGTTGCCAACCATATGTCTACCACACCAAGATGGGGGAATCCCACTGAGAGCCTTTGCCAATTGTGAAACAAGTAAACTTAGCTGTTTGTTCTTCGCACTGTCCCTGTAATGCTGAGCATTGAGCAGGGAGGCTGAGAATACCAATCTTTCAAGTCATTGTCAGTGATGTAGTCCTTGAAATGGGTTTGTGAAGCCCTTGGCCAAAGATGTTGCATTGCCTCGGTTCTACGATGCTATATTTTCAAAAACTCAACCTTGCAATTTTTTTATTAAAACACAAGCTGCGAAGGTAAATGGTCAAAATAATGATATTTCTAAGCCGGTGCTGGGGAGGAGTAAAAATAGACAGAAAAGCATTATTAAATTGGCCAGAAGAATGGAAACACAGTAATAATCGCAATGCAATTTATTTGTGTTGTTGCGCTTCGGAAAACATCAACTTAAATTGAATAATAAAAATATTTCCCCTGGAAAACATGACCATCCCCCTAGGAGTGTCCATTTCAGAATATCAAATCCTATGGAACCAGTTTCGTTCTTAGAATTCGGTTTAATAGTGAAGAAAAATTGTGTAGTATGAGTGTAGTAGCCTATGCACTGCTAGTATAAAACTGAAGTCGTATTTTTCATGTGTTTCTACAATTTAAAAACGGTATGTCCCCTATTAGCTCTATGACTATCCCTCTGTGTGTAGCCTATACGAACACGGACAACTGACCGCCGCAAACTTACCGCAAGACAACTGACCGCGAAGCAAACTCGCCACCACGACAACTGACCGTCAAAGCACGATGCTCGAAAAACCACTTTGCGACAATTGTTTAACTTAATGTCCTAGTTAATTTGATTGTAACTTCGAACCTTACTGCTTTTTGAATAGTTGTTACTTAATACCGAGTTAATTTGATAACAACCAGAGTGAAAACCAGGGCTGCAAACTCGAACTTGAATTCGAACTCGCTTCAACTCGATCGTTTTTGCTAAACTCGATCTCGAAAAATAAAATTTTTTGAACTCGAACTCGAAAAAAACAATCGAGTTCACTAATTGAGTGCTTTAAATTCATTGATTCAAATCTCTCAAAACGAAGTTTAGCCTGCTTTCGATTTTTTGTTTTACTGCAGATTGAATGATTGCAAATTTGCAATTTTGGTACTGATACTGCACTTGCATTTCATTTTGTGTTGTCTTTTTGAAACTTATTTATTGCATCATAAACGGTGTTCTAAGAGGTTTTAATGAAAACGCAGCTGCACTGCAGCAACAGTTACCTGTTGCTTGTGTGGTGCTGCAATCTCTGTTCCAATTGTTACTTAGTGGGTCAGGGGCGGATCCAGGGGTGGGAACCTTTTTCAACAATGTTTTTGATGAATACAATTTTTCCGTAATTTCGAACCTCTTGAACTACAGTAATTCCTACGCTTTATACCGATACACAGAAATCAAAAACGTGCGAAAAAATTGCATCATACCGGTATTTGGTGAAGACATAAAATTAAGGGCAAAAAATTCAAATACAAATTGCCTTAAACCTTGTTCAAGAAGCACTAAAATGACCATTATAGAATGCAAATTTTCAAAAAATTTCCCGGAGAGCATGCCCCCGGACCCCCCTAAACCGTCACTGTCCTCATTTTGCTTCAAGCTAACTCAGCCGGAAAATCTACTCTCAAAAATGTCAAACTTTGGTGCCCTCCCCCTAAAAAAATTCTGATTACGTCCCTGGCATGAAAACATTAATTTTAAATAGCTTAAACGCCCTTTCTCTGATCTAAGCGTCTTTGTAATAGTTGATATTCAAACTACAAATCAAAACTGCATCCCCCCACCAAAATTTTCTGGATTCACACCTGGTTAGAGTAAGTTTGTTTAAGGGATCTTTTGAACAAGGCCGTGAACTCTATCATTTTTGCCGAACTCGAACTTGAACTCGAAAAATAATGATCTTTGAACTTGAACTCGAACATGCAAATGTCTCTTGAACTCGATTAAAAATCGATTGAGTTCATAGCCCTGGTGAAAACCTAAAGCTCCAAAAGCGCGTTCGCTTGAAACGTAAACTGCAGCGTAACGACACTTTTGTTTCTGCGTTGCAAGTCCTAATATATTTATTGAAGTGATTATAACCGCTCAAAGTATGAATTATGAAGTAAAATGAACAAAACGCGCTCTGACAAAAAGACACACTGCTGAAGAGTCCATTTCCGAAGTTATCATCGTTTTGAAAAGTTTAGGTTCCGCTGATGATGGTGCATTTAAAATTTTTTCAAAATTTTGTTTATTAACCGAATTAGCATTCGAATTTTAATTGCCTTAGCGTAGTAAAAAACGTCACTCTAGGTATTGTCAAAATCATTAAAGCATTTTGAAGCTTTCCATTCATTAAATCATTGCATGTTAGACTGTTTGAATTCACATGCTAATAACTAAATTGCAGCTCTTGGCTAAACATTATTTTACTCCACAATATCCTGCTCTCTCCTTCAGTTAATTGCAACTGACAATTTCCATGCTAGTCAATTTATTTATACCAAAGTTCGTCTCTATTTTTGTTAACAATTTTAGTGCGTTTTTATTCACGATATGAAGTTCGTCGTCGTCGTTTGGCGGGGCATCTCTTCCAAGACAGATGAAAGGACCAAGGCCGAGGGTTTATCCTTTTACCACCCTGGCCACCAAACTGCTTGGGTCAGATGCTGACTGTAAGGGACTTCAGCCAGCATCTTGTTTCGTCATCCAAAACCATTAGACCAAACATACCTCGGGGTGCTCGATGTATGGGACACTGAGATGATGTGATCTGCGGTTTGTTCACTGGCACCACACTCACAATTCGCTAGAGGAGCGAGACCCCATTTGTACATGGACGAACAGAAACGTCCAACACCAGAACGCAGACGGTTGAGCTTGACCCAGGCTGCCCTGGGCAGACCCATACCCAAGGGTCTGGAGCTAGCCTTGGGAATGAAAGCGTGGAGTGACAATGCGTTGGCAGAGTACTCCATGTCCCATTTCGTGTTCGTCCACTCGGCTGCACGGACGTCCATCTCAGAAAGACTGTCTAGTAATTTCCGAGCAGCAGGTACAAATGAGCGTCTAGATTTCAATCTCTCCCTACATACGTCCTGTGACTCATGAAACTGGCCATGTAAAATGTGGTCAGGGTCCAGGGAGCTGCGGTTGGCTAGGGAGAGTGTCGCTCCTTGGCGGCGAAGCTCAGCTGGCTGGATGCCTGAAAGAACCGGAAGGTAGACCGATGGAGTGGGACGCAGGCACCCAGTGACAATGCGCAAGGCGTCATTTATTACACTGTCGATAAGCCGTATGTGCACGCTGCGGCATCAGACTGGTGCGCAGTACTCGGCAGTCGAGTAGACCAGAGACAGGGCAGCTGTGCGTAATGTCTTAGCGCTAGCACCCCAACCTGTTCCGGCAAGTCGCCTCAACAGTGAGACGCGAGCACTTAACTTCTTGCGCAATGCTTCCAGGTGAGGCGATATGAAGTTGATCAGGAGCAAATGTCCCAAATTGCGGTTGCTCGATGGAGATGCTTGCGAACAGATCTCACATGAAAGCATTTCAAAATACATTGATCAAAAATAAAGTAATAGTCATTTCTAAAAAGTAAAAAATCTTCGAAGTATCAAATCCAGCAGGAGGAAGTCGAAACATCGTATTTGCAATTAGTGCAATGGCTGCAATGTCACGATGGTTAAGAGCCTCAAGGCTCACAGCAGGAGTGCTGTACATTAGTTAGATAATTAAGGGTCATTAAGTAAAGAACTTTTTGAGAATTGATAAGGTGCGAAGTTACTACCAAATTAACACGGTCATTAAATAAACAATTTTCGCGAAGCGGTAAGGTGCGAAGTGGTTTTTCGAGCTTCTTGCTTTGGCAATCAGTTGTCGTGGTAGCGAGTTTGCTTCGTGGTCAGTTTGCATGGCGGCCACTTTACGGCGGTCAGTTGTCATGTACCGAGCCCATATGTGCTTCAGATTGATAGTGCTGTAATCCTTGTGGTGGCTATTAATTCATTAAAAATGAAACAAATTGATTTTTTTGTTTTGCAGTAGTCGAGCGGTTGAGTGCTGAACTGATATCAAAATAGTACTAACGGCCATTTAATAGATTTAGGATTCGGTTAAGGATTCGAAAAAAAAGATTCGGAATATCATTACGGACTAAGAGGATTAGTAAATGATTGTTTTGTTCTTACTTAACCAACAGAAAACAGTTCCTCTCAATTAATAACTCTAACTTCTCTCTGAAACCAATCAATGTAGGAGTTCCACAGGTGACAGAGTTCAACCCTTAGACCCTTGCTTTTTCTTCTTTATATCAATGACTTGCCTAACTGTGTTAAAAGTGTTCCTCGTTTATTTGCGGATGACACATGTTTGCTAGTGGGTTAGTTGATGCACCAACTATTAATCGACTAAAAAAGCAACTTCATTTGGAATTAACTGAAATACATAATTGGATGGAGGCTAACAAATTAACTTTAAATACTTCTAAATCTCATGCGTTAATAATTTACCCGAAACTTAGGTTTCCTTCAGTAAATCTTAATCTTCAGTGTCCTGCTGGAAGAAGAATAAATGCGGTCAAGAAACCTAAGTATTTGGGAATTATTTTGGATAATCAATTAAACTTTGCCGATCACATCAAAATTATTGAAACCAAAGTTGCTCGCTCAGTCGTAATCCATGGTAAATTAAGTTATTATCTGCCTAGTTCGGCTATGTTACAATTATATTATTCTCTTGTGCATTCAAATTTGCTATATGGTGTAGTCGTATGGGGTAATACGTTTCCTTATCTTGCTAAATTGACGCGACTTCAGAAAAAAGAAGTTAGATTAGTGATCTCCAGTGATTGGAATGTTAGTGCTGCTCCTCTGTTTTATAATATTATGTGTTGCCATTTTCTGAATTGATTAAATTTGAAATTGCAAAAATCCTTTTTAACTACATCAATAATTGTTTGCCTCCTTCGTTTGATCATTATTTTACTTCAGCTAAAAATTCCCGTTCTCGTATGACTAGATTCTAGGGTTACCATATTTTCACTACGCAAAAGGAGGACAGGTTTTGTGAGGGTTATCATATCCGCAGATGTCCAATTTTCTGCTTAAAAGCAAGTGAAGACCAAAAAAAATAGGTCATTAGGTCCGCAGATGTCCATTTTTTTTGCCCGAAAGCAAGTAAAGACCAAAAAAATTATTAAATTAAAGGTTAAACTTCCCAAAATTTTTTCGTGGAAGATTGATATGCCATGTTTTCACTGCTCATAATGTCGAAAAGGAAGACATTTGGGCATTTTTTGGCATCCTCGGCGGGCAATTTTTTTTTTGGTCAATAAGGATGACATGTCCTCAAAAAGGACAACGTATGGTTAGCCCACTAGATTCTCCACTCAGGAACAAATAGTTATTCCTTTATATAAGACAAATCGTTTGCGAAGATCAATTACCGGTAGATATCCAAATGGTAGCAACAGCTGATAATCGGAGAACATTATTTATTCACATTATTTACAAAATAGTTTACGGAAAATAAAATACGCTGAACGTTTAATTATGTTGGCCTCCAAAATCTGGAATATGAATATATCGATTAAATATGTTGAAATCTGGAATATGAATATATCGATTAAATATGTTGGCCCCAAAATCTGGAATTCGATTTCTTTAGATGTTCGTAAATTTTCATTTAATCAATTCAATAAATGTTATAAAAATCTTTTAATGAACTCTCCCAAGAATGAATAATGTTGATTTTTCTCATCGTACGTAACAATGACCCTTTCCATCCCTTCTCTGGCTTCTTATTTATTGAATTACTGTTTGTGTTTTGTGGATTTTTTATGTATATGTCACTTCTGCTTTTAGACAGGCCTCAATCGCTGACTTAACTTTATTTTGTTTATTCTTTTTACAGGGTGGCTGCTCGACTCAATGAGCTTACGCAGCCACCCTGTGGCTGTAATATGTTATATCTGTGTGTAATTTTTTTAATACTGTAATGTAGCAACAAATAAAAAAGCTTCAGTCTTGAGTCTAGAATATATGATCATTCTGAAATGGACATCCCTGCATCCCCCCATAAAACATTTCAGCGAAAATCATCCCTCTGTAAAAATTGGCGATTCCCTATCTCATCGTCGTGTAAAGCTTGTTGCCAAAACGAATTGGCTGCTAAGTATTCGATACAATTTCGCATTTGTTTTTTGCGTTTGTATATCTACTGTAACCGTCAAATTCACCAAAAGTGTCTTTTAAAAACGAACTCACAGTGATGACCAGTGTATTTTTTTAGTGGTTATCGTGTGCATGGTTACTAGGATAATTTTTTTAAATATTTCTTTGCGAAAAGTTGGATATTAAAGAAGCATTGCTGGTGAGTTAACGCATACATTCAGTTTGTTTTCAAGTTGTATAATATATGCTACATATATGTGAAACGATGTGAATTAATATGACATGGAAGCCTAGTAGTATTTATAAAAAGGCGGTGCATTTTCTTATTTGTATTTTGCTTTTTCTGTTATCGCAATCACTTTGTTTCACCGGCAATATCACTTAACAATTTTCTAATCTAAAAATGTAATTTCAGTACAAATTGTGTGTTGTTTTGAATTTTCCCCAGTCATGATTTTTTTCGAATGCTCGGTAATTGATCGAAAAAACTGGTTGTTATTTGCCACTTCGATAGAGAAACTCCAATTTTAAATGGGTTACCGTTGAAATTGTTGAGAATGTTTCTGTAAGCGATTACTGAAAATCTTGCTGCTCAGCTAATGGTGATAGCTATCTATTGAGACATTAAGCTTGATGACAACATTATTTTGTTTTTAGAAATACAATGAACGCGATTAAAGATGGCGAATACACATCGACAATTTACCAGAAGATACGTGACGCGCAATACAGCAGCGCCATTGATGTTTTGAACGCCGAATTTCAGCGGCAACCACAACAAAGAGCCACGTTGTCACTGCTTGCTTATTGTTACTATAACAACCAAGACTTTCTGAACGCTGCAGATTGTTATAATCAATTGACTCAGATCTGCCCCGAAGTGGACGACTACAAGCTTTATTACGTCATGTCTCTGTATAAAGGGGGAGATTACGGTGCGGCGATGAAAGCATCGTTTGGGATTGAGAACCCCGCTTATCAACAACGTATTCAAAAAATACAAGCTGCTATTAAGTATTTGGAAGAAGATTATGCTGGTTCGAAAAGTTTGGTAGAACACACTTCTGAAGATGACGATCCAGATGCTGTGATTAACATAGCTTGCTTGCATTACAAGGAAAAGCAATACGCGAAAGCGTGCAAGAAGTTCCAACAGGCGATTCAGATGGTTGGTTATCGTGCTACATTGTCATATGATATCGCGCTATGTTACTACCAACTGCGTCAGTATGCACCAGCACTCAAGCATATTGCCGAAGTGATTGAAAGAGGAATCAGGGAACATCCTGAACTGAGCGTTGGTATGACAACTGAAGGGATTGACGTAAGAAGCGTGGGAAACACTGCGTTGTTAAAAGAAACAGCATTAATCGAAGCATTTAATCTCAAAGCAGCCATCGAATATCAACTGAAAAACTACGACGCAGCTGGGGAGGCACTTACTGACATGCCTCCTAGATCTGAAGAGGAGCTTGACCCTTACACTCTGCACAACATAGCTCTGATGAACATGCCTACACGAGCGACCGAAGGGTTTGAGAAGTTACAATTTCTCTTGCAGCAACCTACTTTTCCCCCTGAGACTTTCGGAAATGTTTTACTCCTTTACATAAAATATGATTACTTAGATCTGGCAGCTGATGTTCTAGCCGAATATTCAGACTACACGTACAAGTATCTCACTCCTTATCTCTATGAGTTTATAGACGCGGTCATAACGAAACAAACTGCTGCAGAAGAAGCATTTAAAAAGCTGGATGATCTTGCCAGCCGAAATATTGATACTCTGCGGAAGTTAACCAAAGAAGTCCAAGAAGCGAAGGAGGTTCATGATGAACAGACTGTGAAACAAGCTGTCAATCAATATGACGCGGCGCTGGAGCAGTATATTCCAGTGTTGATGCAGCAGGCCAAGATATACTGGGACCGTGATAATTATCCTGCCGTGGAGAAGATCTTTCGCAAATCAGTGGAATTTTGCAATGAACATGACACATGGAGGTTGAACGTGGCTCACGTGCTCTTCATGCAGGATAACAAGTTCAAGGAAGCGACTGGATTCTATGAGCCAATTGTTAAAAAACACTATGATAATATATTGGATGTAGAAGCGGTTGTGCTGGCTAACCTGTGTGTGTCGTATATTATGACAAGTCAAAATGAGGAAGCAGAAGAATTGATGAGAAAGATAGAGAAAGAGGAAGAACAAATGTCCTATGATGATCCAGATCGAAAGATTTTCCATCTCTGCATTGTAAATATTGTCATCGGGACTTTGTACTGCGCCAAGGGAAATTACGACTTTGGCATCTCTCGAGTCATTAAAAGCCTTGAACCGTACAATCGGAAACTGGGAGTCGACACTTGGTTCTATGCGAAGAGATGTGTGCTGTCCCTGCTTGAGACTCTTGGTAGACATATGTTGACTCTGCGAGATGCGATCTTGCATGAAGTAATGCAGTTTCTTGAACACTGTGAACTGCACGGCCGGGATGTGCCTGTTCAAAACACTCCCCCCGCTATTAATGAAGGGCCAATCGCCCCGGATGGGAAACAAACCGTGGCCTACGAAGCGCGATTATTGAAAGCGCTTTTTCTCGAGTACGTGGGTTGGCCTTAATGTGTCCTTGTTTATAACGCTAATTATAGTAAATAGTAAATTTTTATTCGAGTTATGTTGGGCAATTGTTGTTTGTCACAACGATGTGTTTGTTTAAATTAATTATTCTTGTGCACTGTTCGTGGTTGCATCCAGTGCGTCGTCAGATGGAGGGAAAGCATGTTTGATGATAGTAGTTTGCAGCGGAACAGTTGCAAATTTTCAGTGATGCCACGATCTACCTAAAACCTCTCCAAATCAATTTCAGTCAATGATTTCATCCTGAAAAATATTTTCTTAATTATCATACTTTAGAACAATACGCAAATTAAATTTATTCGTGAACAAATTTCCACTACAGTCATCACTAAAAGTAGCAGTGTAGCAATTCAGAATTGTGTACATAGGAGGACAGCTAAGGAAGCAAAGCTCATCTAAGTCGCTGCCACCTGAAGCACATAACCATAATAGAAGCGAGCGTAAAAGTGGAAACTGGAGCAAAAATAAAATAAACACCGGTAAATAATTAAAGACATAACCTTGTCCCTACAGACTGTAGTTAAGCCATAATTTAAAGTTTTTAATGTAGAAACTGTATCCTACCTACTGATGATTATCATGCCGGCAGCATGAATTGCGCACAAAAAACATATCGGGACTGGTTTAGTGCAGTATCCCAACCGAATCACATGAGAAATTCCTAACAACAAGAAGTGATAACATGTAAAATATTACGCCTATCTAAAAGTTCTGGTGGGAGTCTGTTTTCAATTGTTATTGGTATTATTTTGGTAGTATTAGGTAATTAACATTTGTTTAATTTCACGTTTGAAACAACTAAAGCTGAGGATCTTCCATCCAGGCTGAATAAAATTCCATGGGCTTTTTGAACTCCAGCAAATTGCAGACTATTTTTTGCTTTATTTGTTCTTATTTGCCGCAGAAAATAATTTTTAATGGAGGCGTTTCTAATTTCGTAACAGTGAATGGTAGCAGTAAAGTTAAAATATTTTTCAAAGCTGTTGGCAAGCATTTGACTGTGATACTTACACATAAGTTTGGCCAATTCCGCTTTATAAATGTCTCTAATTTTGAGAATATTTATCATCATCATCCAGTTTCAATCCGGTTTCTTCCTCGTTTCCGAAAGTGGCCGGATCACCTCATCCCCTCCGCGATTGCTCTCACACCTTCCCTCCATCTTGTTCGATCTACAGCTTCCTCGATCTTTAACCCGACTTCCTTCACACTCTCTTCCGGCTGCTTTCTGCATGTCATTTTTGACCGTCCTCGCTTTCGCTTTCCATTCACTTCCAGCATCATTTCCTTCGGTATATTATCATCATCCCTTCTAATCATATGTCCATACCAGTGGCGTACGCACGGGGAGGGTTTCGGGGGTCAAACCCGCCCCCCCCCCCCATTAAAGATTTAAAAAATGAAAACCTCTCTTTTTGGAACGAACCGCTTTTTTCATGTAGAGATTGCCGAAATTGCTCTCATGTTTTCTATGCTATCCAACTTGTTATAAAATCTCGAAAAACTTTCATTGTGATGCAATAATAGGCCTACCGGTGGTAACATTTTCTGGTGCGCTGCGCTTGACGTTGACGATTGCAGAAAAAAAGAAACCTTTCTTTTTTGAAACGAACCGACTTTTTTTCGTGCGGAGCTTGCCGAAACTGCTGTCATGTTTTTCTGTTCGGTCCAACTTTCTAGTTTAATTTCGAGAAACTTTTACCACGCGAAGCAACAATACCGACATTCTAACTTTTCTGATGTGTTTTGCTTGAACTGCATTTTTGTTATTGATGCTGCTGTGAAGCAACCGGTAAACAGGAGCTTCCTCAAATACGGTGTATCTGCAGTAACTATGGCCGCACACAATTTTTTTTTTTAAATCAAATCTTCACTGTAGGCCTACTCGTTACATCAACTCGCTGTAGAACCGAAACGTGATAGTGAGTGGCGGGGCCCGACCCCGTGGCTTAGTGCCTGGGCAACACAGCTCCGAAGAATCGTAGCAGCGGCGGCGAGCCGTTGGTTACACTGTGTCCGATTTGACCTGCATGGGAATTGAACCTCAGACCTTTCGCATTGATAGCGACATTTTTAACACGGTGCTATAACCGGCCGGTTTGTTGAAAAATTATTAAAATACATGAACCTAAATTGACACTGCCCTATCTAAGTGCTGAAAATAAAATAAAAATACTGCCCAGGAAGACCAGACTAACGAAAGATTTAAAGAGGTCCATGGGCGGAACGGGGATGGGGGGGAGGCAAAATCGTTTTTTCGCACCGTAACTGTCTCAGGAGCTGGAGTGCTCCGTTTCCCAGACACCCCAATCATGTGCTTGAGAGTATTTCATGATATCGACGCTATGATTTGGGTGAAAAATGCTTAGATAATATCGACGTTGTTTTTGACCTTAATCACATGATTAGAGATTCCTCTCGCGCGTAATTTATTGTAATTTAAAAATGTTTCGGTAGGGAGGGCAGTTTGTTTTCATGCTTTACTGTCTTCAGTTTTCAAGACACGGGAAACTGCCCCTTTCATAATGAGTGCATATTAAATGTTTTTATCAAGGTTTATATGCGTTGTTTACATCAATGTTGGTTCTTGAAAAGATTATTTTGGAGGGAAGCAATTACCTGTTTTACCCTCCTGGCTACACCCTGTTTGTGACGTTGCGAAAGCTAGTCTACTTTAGTCAGTTAACCTTCCTATGGCCCAAAAATGAGGTCAACTAAAATGTTGTCAGTAAATTTTTAACCACGGATTGACAGCATAAGTTTTCGCGAAACCGTTTCGCTCCTAAATGAAGCGCAAAGAATTAGGCAAAAGTGTGAATAAAATATCTGGATTAGAAATTTGCAAGGGACAAATTAATGTTTCGACTATAGCAAAAGTCTCGTCAGCCTTGCTACGCACAGCCAATCCAGGCTAAACTCATTCCAGACTGTAAAGACTCTTTTTTGCATTGCTTTACCTGGACATCTTGACTTCATCTCTTTTCTAGGTTGTGCCCTATTTGTAGCAGGCGACTGGCCCCAAACAACGATACCCAATGAAAGAGCCTATAACTACTAACCCCAAACTGAGTTACCGGTAGCCTAACTAGCCCACATCACTAGTAGCCCCCATGGCAACCCACTCATTAGCAGCTGCAGACGCCTTTCGACCTTATTATGGTCTCATCAGTGCAGCATAGCAACCTCCCACCTTCCTGAAAAAAAAAAATTCTAACCTTCAAAACAGCTAAACACCCCAAATCTAAGCCTCTAAGTTACTCGTTATGCTCACGGTAGATCATTTGAAATAACACCTTCAAGGAATTAGCACATGCGGGATTATGATGTCACAGATTCCCTGTAAACAATCGACAGGAATAGAAATGACCGGTTGGTTTAAACATTATTTTCCCGGTAATCTGAAAAGGAATTTTTTCCTTACGGTTTGTAACTATACCAGTTATGGCGTTTGAGCGACTGGGCTCGCCATCAAATCCCTTATTAGGCCTGCAATCTGCTGTTACTACTCCAATCCTTAATCACAACTCCGCAAGACTCCACATCTCACTACCATGGATACGTTGCGCTAGCTGCTTCTGCGAGACTAAAACTGTTACGTCAACCGAACTTGGTAAACAACTGGTCACGAGTCCGTGTGTCACAATGCATATGAAATCGTGAGTGACCGCAGTCAAAATCGATTGGATGATTGTATTCACAAAGAAGTATCACGCCATTGCTGTCGAGACTAGTTAGTGGTTGACGAAGGCAGTTGTAAGCAGCAGTGGCATCGTGCGTTAGTTATGAAGAAGGAAACGCGAGACGACCAGACTCTGTTACCACTACCGACTCCCATAAATAGTGATGTGCTAGCCTAAGATAAGTTAGTTCTCAGTCAAGTGTTTTATTTTATCTGGTTGTGTTAGTCTAGGACCGTTGCTTGTGTAGGTTTTTAGGTTAGTATTTCACTTACGCAGTTTGAGATTTTATGTACTGCACCTGGGGAGATTTGCAATAGTAGGACTGTAGTTATTCTGTTACATAGAAAGGAGGGGGGAGAATACAAGCTACGTCGGGAGAGTTAGTTTTTTTTTAGTGTTGACCATGTGCATTTAACCTTAAATTCTATTTGAATAAGGGAACCGGAATTCTATTGGAATAAGGGAACTTGATATTCTATTTGAGTAATATGAGAGTAGTTGTAATAAATTGTGACTTGATGAATCAATGGGTTTGATTTCTGTTTTTTCCCATGAGGTCATCAGGAGCCGAGTTACGTCAAGGAGGAATTGCGTCGCTTCTGAAAGTATAAGTAGGTTAAAACAGAAAGTAAAGAACAGTATATCGCTACTTATAACGACAAAGACAAACCTAGTCCACCCACGTGTTTCCTGGGTGGCGAACACGCTCAACCAGCCTACGAAAAACGTGTGTGTGGCGTATTTGCCGCTTGGCTCACTCCCAAATCAGGGCCAGTGACAGTACGGGAGGCGCGGACGCTACACAGTTACCAAAACCTACAAAAACCTCTCTGCCCAACCCGGAGATGAAGTCTGGATGTCCAGGTAAAGCAAAGCAAAAATGAGTCTTTACAGTCTGGAATGAGTTTAGCCTGGATTGGCTGTGCGTAGCAAGGCTGACGAGACTTCTGTTATAATATCTGGATTATTTTCGTTCAGGCATTATAATAGCTGTGACGTCACATAAACTTGCGTCATCACGATGTGACGTCACTGAAACTCCCCCATTTAAAAATCCTGCGTACGCCACTGGTCCATACCATCTTACTCCATTCGCCTTTGCCATTCTATCCAACGTTTCCTTTAAACCCAACATCTCCATCAGCTCCTCCATCTTCTTTCTATCTACTAATTTCACTCCACACATTAACCTCACCATGGCTCTTTCAGTTCTTCTCAAAATTGCCATTTCACTCTCCCTAAAACACCATGTCTCACTTCCATACAGCATTTCTGATCTTACGCAACTGCGATAAACTATCCCTTTCATTCTCAAAGAAAACCTTCTCCCACGTAGCCACTCTCCGCATTCTCTAAATTTCAATCCTAACTCTTGATGTCACTGCAGTTTCACATCCAACTCTTGCATTTAGCCTGTTTCCTAAATAACGAAATCCCTTCACAGTCTTCACTTCATCGCTTAATACCTCCACTGGTTCTTCCGTGCCATCTCCAACATCTGTGCATCTTCTACAAACAAAATGTCTTGCAGAACTACAGGTCACCTTTTTCATTTTCGTGCAACTCCCCCTGTATCCACTTCATACACTGTGTGCAACACACAGCGTTAGACTCAACCCTTTTTCCACATATTCCACAAGGATAGTTCAGTGAGTGAAATAAAGAATTATTTGTCACAGTGCTGTCTTTACTAATGATTCTTAATATTTTATTTTGAATGACTAGCAATGTTTTAATATTTGGCTTGCAGGCCCCACGTGAGAATACCATACAACAAATGCGGGTAGATAAAACTATGATACAGAGATAATAAGCGATATTATTTAAGTAATTCCGAATTTTATAGAAAATTCCTGTCTTTCGGGAGATTTTTTTGCACAAACACTGAATATGGTGGGCCCAACTTAGCTTATCGTCCAGTGAATATTTCGAGGTATTTTGCAACAGCAGGTTTTTTCTGAGGTTCAGGCCCGTAAGCAGAAACTGAGTTCAGGAGGGGCATTTTTTTAACAGAGGGGCCAAAATTTGTTGTCTACTTTATGAATTACCAACTTTAAAAACAGTCAACATCTATGTAAGCTTGCAAAATTTAAATTTGTTTTTTATGTAAGAGCCAGTGGCGCACCTAGAATTTGGCAAAGGGAGGGGGCACAACCAGGGTTGGAAATATCGATTAGAAATCGATATTCTTTACTTTTTCGTCATCGAATACAAAAATTCTTTCCTTTTTTTCATTATCGATTGGAGTTTTCCCTATTTTTTTGGGTGGTTAATCGATATTAATTAATCGATACTTTTTTTCTGAATAAGTTTTTACATAAGTTTTTATTTTTTGTGATTTTTACTACCTCATCCGGTTTTTATAGTGCTTGCAGGTAAAATTTTGGTAAATATTTTGCTTCGCATCCGCATAAGAACAGTTAGCGTGCGAAACATTCCGTATGCACTGTCATTTTCTATTCCATTCCAAAATATAACACGAGAGAACATTTGCTTAGCATTTGGTCACTTGGTATCGCTTTGTGGAAGGCAGGGCAGGGCCAGGCAGTCCAATGCAGTTGTGAGGCTAATGAAAATTACTACAGGCTTTCTGTATGGTCTATGGATGACACCTGTGACAAGATGTCTATGAACTGTGAAGTAGAGTGCTGGACTGGATAGTTGGTCACTGAAAAAAACTTCAAAAAGAATAATGCTTTATCAGGTCTTCTGATATATTTCAATGTGCCCATCATAATATGCTGTGCCCCGACACCGACATTATCCACCCTGCCTCACCTGAAGCCCCCCATTAGTATCAAAATATGTTGACGCTGTCGTTGTTAACTGAGTCAGAGAAAAGTATCGATTTGCCGTTATCGATTGATCGATATTCTCTACTTTATATCGGCAGCGTGGCGTAGTGGTTCGGAGCGTCGTTGTTACGACGACCATGATCGCAAGGTTGATGGTTCACCTCCCAACCTAGTCTCGTTGTTGCGTCCTTGGATAAGATGCTTCACGATGATTATCTCTGCTTGGTGGAATCTGGCAAGCAGCAAATCAAAGAAGTCAGAAGAAAATTCAAGCGGAAAACTTGGAAACAAAGGCAACTCCTAAGCGAGTCTGGATTCGTCCTACGCATAGCGCCTCCGTCGCTTTCTCGTGATAGGAGGATAAAGATGAAGAAATCAATCAATATTTTTGTTATCGATAGTAGGAATTCTCTACTTTTTTTGAGGTATCGAATATCGAATTATTCATTACCTTTTCATCATCGATTTCCACCCCTGTGCACAACCGGGGGTCTGGGGGGACCCCCCAGCCGCCGGAAGCTAAGGGGGTCTGGAGGCGTAGCCCCCAGCCGCCAACGAATGTTTACGGTTTTCACACAAAAATACAATTATTTCAACACAATTTTTTGTCAAAAAAGGGTTGCAGTGAGTGCAGTCATTAAAGACAATTCAAAAATATTTTTGCAGCTTATGCCTAAAAAGCAGAAGCTTGGCTAAAAAAGGCAAATGGAGGCTGCAAACATGATTAGTTTGAGAAATTATAAACTGAAAGCTAGGTTTTAGCACCTTATTTCAGGGCAAAGAGGCGGGGGGGGGGAGGGGGCATGGCATTGTGGTCTTCCTCTGCGTGCGTCTATGGTAAGGCTTAATTAAATTATTACCAATTACTAGGCCTATGTGTGTTGGAATTTGGAAACAATAACCAGTTGGCGTAGTGGTAACGATATCGCTTGCGGTGCGGGAGGTTTAGGGTTCGATTCCCGCACAGGGTCAAATCAGACACAGAGACGGCTCGCCACCGCTGCGATACTTTTTTCGGAGTTCGAAGCTATGTCGCCCAGGTGCTTAGCTGCGGAGATGGGCCCCCGCAACTCGTTACAATGCTTGGGCGTAATAAGGCGAGTATAATAAAGGTTTGATTTTGATTTGCAACAAATGTATGAGAAAAGCTAAAATGTTTTACGCTAAGAGATTACAATTGATTGCTAGTATGTTGAAAAAATCACAATGAAATTGCTTTAAAAAATCGTCACACTTTTTAACCGTTTACAATGGAAGCAGTCGTGTGCTGTGTTTTCTGCCAAATCTTAAGACAAATTCATCCAAATCAGGGATGCATTGGCAATTTTTTTCCAGTCGGAACGCAAGCTCAAGACGTAATATGTCCAAGTTTTGTGACGTCATCATATTTTTGTCCTCGTTTAATTATAAGTTATTATGAAATGCTATCCTACGGCTGAGTGAAATTCCCCTACAAGCGATAGGAGGTGCAAAAAAAGCAAAATAATTGTCTGGTGGATAGCCTACCCGATCCTACTGCTGCAAACTCGAATCAAATAATCATCGACAGTTGTTGACATAGTCACATGTTCAATATCCATAGTGAACTCAGTTATGCTAATGGGATAAAACTCACGAAGCAGCTGGCGAGTTGCAAAGATACGGTGTATCGCATAGCCCAGTGGTTTTCAACCTTTTTCAAGTCGCGGACCCCTAACTTAAGCAATTTGTTGTTGCGGACCCCTCACAAATCAATGCAAATAGACACGAATTTACAGTAGCAAAGTACGTGTAACTTTGTAGTTATACTAACTTAGTAGGGTTACCATATTTTCACTGCGCAAAAGGAGATCAGGTTTCCTTGAAGGTCGTCACGTCTGCAGACGTCCAGTTTTCCGCCCAAAACCAAGTGAAGAGCAAAAAAAATAAAAAAAGGTCATCACGTCTGCAGACGTCAAATTTTCCATTCAAAACTAAGTGAAGAGCCAAAAAGAGGTCTCCACGTCCTCAGATGTTCTGCATTTCACTAAAAATATCGATGTGGAGCTAAAAAAAGCTCTATTTTTATATCGTTCACAAAAAGATTATTTTTTAAAATACATTAATAATTAATAAACACCGGTACTGCGGACTCCTTACGGACCCTTTAGCCCATGTGGCCCCTTTAAAATCATTCGCGGACCACTTTGGGGTCCGCGGACCCCAGGTTGAAAACCACTGGCATAGCCTATAGGCTATAACTAGCATACGTAAACTGGTCAAAGTATTAAGAGTCTCTCAGCTACTTCACCAAATATAGCTAAAAACTTTGCATGTTAAATTAGGAAAAAACGAGGTCTATAATTCTCGAAATTTGATGTGTCACAGCCAATCTCAACCTAGTATATCGGTTGTTATTAATCATGCGGAGCGCTCTTGTAATTAGGGCATACAATCAAATCTCGATATCATGCCACCCATTGGGACTGAGGTAAAGTGGCGTAGTAACAAGAGTGGCGTAGTAACAAGAGCTTGCTGCAGCATTGACGAAAAAATAAACACAACGAACAAGAGGATAAACGACTGCAGTATACGTATGTACCACTTTGTGCAGTACACGTAATGTATTCCCCAAGTTATGTAACTCAGGCCAAAACTCAGAAGAATCGTCAGCTGTTGCATGTTCTCATGCGTTTCATTATCCAGGCGATCACTTGACTGCATCACACCCAATTTTTCGCTTCCCTGCCACATCAATTACAGGAGCGTAGCCAAGGGGGGGCTGGGTTCGCGGCCGCCCCTCCGCTGAAAAATAAATTGATGCATATCTCCAGTCAGCAGGACATCTGAGGACGCGATGACCTTTTTTTTTCGGTCTTCACTTGATTTTGGAGATAAATTGGACGTCAAAAGACGTGAAGACCTTTTTCTTTTCAATTTTTGGTCTTCACCGATATTTTCAGTGGAAACGGAAACAGAAAATTGCGGCTCCCTCCTTTTCAAATTTCTGGGCACGCCCCTGAATTAGGATGACAGTATGCCTCGCTCTGTTTTTGTATACTCTTGTACACAGGGCCGGATTTACGTACAGGCTAAGCAGGCTGAAGCCTAGGGCCACGGAGAAGATGGGGGGCCTCCGAGAAAATGAGGGGCCGTATCATGAACAACGAAGACCTATTTGTTTTTGACCAATATTTTCAGTATAAACACGACATCTGCGTGTTTATACCAAGACCGTTTTCTGGTCTTCACCGATTTTTAGTGGAAAAAATAGAAATAGCGTAGGGCCTCTCGTTGTCTAAATCCGGCCCTGCTTGTACAGTACATTGTCTTGTAACAAGGCTGGTTTCATCCATAGAACTGTATGCGGTACAGTATCCATAAATATCACGTGGCATAGTGGCGAGTGTAAGAGGCGGCATAGTAATTTTATTCCCTATTCAGTTTATATTGAAGTCTGTTGGGGATGATCAAAAGTGGTATAGTATGATGAGTAGGGTGGAGTGAATTTTACTTAATCTTTTGGATTTGTGTTTAAGGTGATGAAACACTTGGCTTTGGCGCTAAAAACAACCATGAAACCAATTTTGGTCCTCCTACCCCTCAATTGAGCCTCCTACCTGAGGTCAAAGGTCACGTGGGGTCATTTTTTGTCAAAATTGCTCTAACTTCTCTTCTACTAGTCGTAGAAAACTGATTAATGGCTCAAAAGATTCAGAAGACCCATGTTTCTATCTGTTCTAAGCGAACTTTTCCTTCCATACCGAGTGGAATTTGAGTTATTTCAAAAAATCCTGATTTTAGCTAGTTCTACAGCATATTTCGTGAATTTTGACGGGTATTGCATGATCTCGCATTTTTATCAATGTCTGTTGTTGCTCTGAATTGACTAAACATTAAACAATACTGAATACGAATATTAAGCAAAAAAGGTTCATTGCTGTTAACTAGTGAAGCATTCTTGAATGACTTTGTTGGTGGGTTTTTTTAATCAACAACCATAATTCGAATGAAGAGTGAGTGAAACTGTGAATGTACTTCACTGCATGCATTCAAAGTTACTGCACTTCTCTTCAAAGCTTTGTGGCAGTGTTCTTTATTGAATGCACACTGGTATGCTAATTTTGCTAAGCATATATTTACGTATTCACGTATTCCAAAGTTACATATTGTATTTAGACCTATCTTATAATTATTTTAGTTGGTGTTTGCGGTGTTCTCCTGTAGTTCCTGACTATAACTTCATCAATTGCAACAAGCATGCTTATTAGAGCAACTGCAATTGCTAGGACTTTTGCGTTGGATCCCTGGTACAAATTCTAAAGCACTGATCAATTTCCAGAAGGAGTCCTTCCAACAAAACGAAATGTTTTGCAAAGATTATTGCATGAACAAAATTGGCATGGCAAAAATGCAGTTTAAACTATTTCAAAAGAACTTTTCAAAATATGGATTCAATCGAACGAGTTTCGACCTTATTATGGTCTCATCAGTGCAGCATAGCAACCTCCCACCTTTCTGGAAAAAAAAAAATTCTAACCTTCAAAACAGCTAAACACCCCAAATCTAAGCCTCTACTCGTTATGCTCACGGTAGAACATTTGAAATAACACCTTCAAGGAATTAGTACATGCGGGATTATGATATCACAGATTCCCTGTAAACAATCGACAAG
Source organism: Trididemnum miniatum (assembly GCA_964006365.1). NCBI lineage: Eukaryota > Metazoa > Chordata > Ascidiacea > Aplousobranchia > Didemnidae > Trididemnum > Trididemnum miniatum. Next base: position 39,025,559 of record OZ023231.1, on the reverse strand, counting down.
AATAAAAATGATCGGTTGGTTTAAACATTATTTGCCCAGTAATCTGAGAAGGAATTTTTTGCTTACGATTTGTAATTATACCAGTTACCAAAACCTGCAAAAAACCTCTCTGCCCAACCCGTTCGCGCGTGAAAAAGCGGGGGACAAGGTTAGGCTCTTTCATTGGGTATCGTTGTTTGGGGCCAGTCGCCTGCTACAAATAGGGCACAACCTAGAAAAGAGATGAAGTCAAGATGTCCAGGTAAAACAATGCAAAAAAGAGTCTTTACAGTCTGGAATGAGTTTAGCCTGGGTTGGCTGTGCGTAGCAAGGCTGACGAGACTTTTGCTATAGTCGAAACATTAATTTGGCCCTTGCAAGTTTACTCTTTTGTTTTAACTATTTCGTAATGTGCAGTATGAATTTAACCTTTGGTTGACGAAGCATAACCAATGCTTTTAAAAATGTTTACTACAAACTGAAACATGATACGTCAGTGTAATTTCTTGTAATTCTAGTGGGAATAAGCTAGTGAAGCTATTATTTTTGAATGAATCAGGTAAAAGAATCATAACCTCTGGTTTATTTTTAATGACTTCAACCAAGTTTTTAGAGGTGTCATGTTTTACGAATTGAAACATGATACGTCAGTTTACTTTCCTGCAATTCTAGCGGGAATAAATTATCGATGACATTATTTTTGTATGAATCAGGTAAAAGAATCATAACCTCTGGTTATCAAAGCATAATCATTGTTTTTAAAAGTGTTTACTACGAACGGAAACATGATATGTCACACAGTTTACTTTCCTGCAATTTGGGAATAGACTCCTAGTGAAACTATTATTTTTGTGCGAATCAGGTAAAAGAAAAATAACATCTGGTTAACAAAGCATATTTTTCTAACGACTTTAACCAAGTTTTTATAGGTGTCATTCATTATGAACTGAAACGTGATACAGCAGATGCTGTTCTTAATTTTCTGTAATTTGGAAATAGACTCCTGCGAAAACAAGTGCTATAAAATATCAGCTGTTTATTATTTCAGATGTTTACGTTTCTAAATTTGTGTTTAGACTCAAGACATTTTCATAGTTTAAGGTGATTCCTATGAGCTATTTTTTTAAATATTGCAAAGTTTTATTCTATTCATCATTCTCCAAAAGTTTTAATGTTTTTGACTTTACATTTTCGCAGTTATTACTTACAGTTTTTGCAAACTTATAAATCATTTTAACAGATTCATTCTAAATTAAGTGTGTGAACTAGCAGTGATGAGTTATCCAAGCGCGTAGGTGTGAAGGGAAGTGCAAGATAAAACAAATAAAACGGGTGCATCAGTGCGGGTAATAATGTTCTCATGTTTATAATTTTTACAGTTAAACAATCCCAAATTATTAAAAGTTACAAAATATCAGTTGTTTACTATTTTGAGTGTTTACGTTTTTGTTTTCGTTGTTGCTTTAAATATCGGAATGACGTTCAAGACATTTTGAATGACTTGTTCTTCGGTTTCACGTCTAACGATTGCGACCCAGTTTCAGTGGATCAGAGCAACTTCACAGTTCAAAAAAGCTTTAGTGATCAATTGTTGCCGAAGCTGTCCAGACACGTAGCAACTGGAAGTCAACATTTTCTTACACAAGGGAACAACACAGTATCGGTCATCACTATTTTACAGACTTTAGTTATTTTAAATATTATTCTAATAGAAGATTGCAAGAACTTTTCGTTTTTTTCAACACTGCAAGATTTAATCATACATTTTATCAATGCTGAATTTTCTCTGACAATACTGTTTCGGATTATTCGGACTCAGGTACTCTCAACCTTTATCTAACCTTACCAGGAAGGTCATTACCGAATTTTAGAGTAGGAAAAACTTTGAATTCTTTGCAACTGTGGTTTTTTATCATAGTACAAACGACTTGTTTAATGCAATTTAGCGATAGCCACTTGTTAAAAAATGAACTTCATTTTGATGCAGGCGGTCTAGAGGAGTTCTAGACCCTTCGCTCAGTTGACAAATTTTGACTCTCTTCCTGTCAGCAGTCTTGAAGGCTTTCCAGTGCAAAATAATGTATTGACGAAGAAAATAAAAATTAACAGCAAAGCGGCGTCAACTGAACAAAAATCAACTGAGGATTTGGCAACTTAAATAACAAAAGAAAAGCTTCCTCTTTGCGATCATGCAAAATTCATCTGACCACACGTTGTAAAAACTCAGTTGCCTTCGCGCTATCGTATTAAAAAAAAGGTGCGTAGTTATTGCAAAAACACTGCCTGCAAGCGCGCAAAGCCAGAATGTAGCTTGACAAATTAAATCGTGGGTTTGTGAAACAATCAAAGAGGCGCAACACTAAACAAATGAAGAAAATAATACTTGTCTACGTGATCGATACGCGGGACCATCGCGGCAATTTTCTTAAAAACGAAGTGAAATTAACATTAAGGTGACGTCCTGTAACATAACGGCCCCTTGAAACGGAGGTCTTCAGTGAAGTTTCAACAAACATAAAGTGAAGGCACGAAAAATTGAATTAAATAATATCACATAAAATATAGCAGTATAGATAGCGACGAACGAACCGGCCCTATTCGTAAGTATGGTTAAGAGGTTTTTATTGCAACACCATGACAAAATAAAACACAACAAGACTGCAGTTCAGTAAAGAAACTCTCCAATTAATAAATATCACAAGTCTTACACGGGAACGATTTTTGACAGATCCCGTAAAATGTATTCAATTTTATCAGGGTCTGCTGCTGTACCTTTCTTAGCCAGGACGGCAACAGTAGCTCGCCGAACTATTTCTTTTCCTCGGCGTATCTGAGGATGAAGACAGTGGACACGTCCCAAACGGTAAGCCCCCTTGTGAGCCAGGTCCTCGGCATCGCCCACCAACACTAACTGGCCCGGAACAAGGTAATAATCCTCCACTTATTTCGCCCTTGAAGAGATGTAACATAAGATTTCATCCACAACAGCCAAAAACGGTGGGCCAAAGTGGCATTATACAAAAAATCTTTTCTAAGATCTCCCTTATCATGAAACCCGCAAATGGGGGTATTGGGAGATAGGTTTTGACCCAAAAAAGAGGAAGGCGTTATAGGTAACAAGTCATTGGGCTGATCACTAACTGTAGTGAGGGGTCGATCATTTGCTATTCGCACTGCCTCAATTACAAATGTTTGAAGTTCAATAATAGTAGGGGTGCGACGTGTATTTTCGATCGTTTGATTTAGCGCCTTTTTAAATAGCTTTACCATTATTTCCCAAGCTCCACCTTGGCTCGGAGCGTAGGGCGGAATCCTAGTCCAATTAACGTCGGATTTCCTCAAGGCGTTGTGAAACTCCGTAGAGCCCAGCAAATTAGGTAAACGATCACCAGCAGCTCGAAAAGTAGAACCATTGTCTGAGTAAATGGTGTCTACGGGTCCCCTCAAGTTTACAAAGCGAGAAAACGCAAGGAGAAGGCTGTCTAGGTCAAGACTTGTGACCACCTCCACGTGAATGCAACGAGTGCGTGGACATGTCGTTAACAAACACCACGCCTTACGATTACTTCGCCCTTCCCGGTAAAGACAAGGACCAAGATAATCCATGCCACAAAATTTGAAAGGTTTATTGCTCAGAGTAAGGCGGCACTCGGCAAATCACCCATAAGTTGACGAACTGGTTTAGCTTTATAAATCAAACATTTCCCACAACTAGCAAGATAATATTTCACACTTTCGATCCCATGAATTATCCAAAAACGCTGGCGTGTTTTCATAAGAGTGTAAGAAGGCCCAGCATATCCGCACGTAGAATGTTCATTAAGCACTACTAGTCTCGTTAAAGGGTGCCTATCCGGAAGTATGATGGGGTGTTTTGTGTCAGTAGGAAGGTCGGCATTTTCCAATCGTCCTTCCACACGCAACAGGCCGTCTCCCCCGACGCAAGGGCGCAAACTTCTCAGTGATTTCAATTCATTTACTCGATGCCTTTCATCAGAATTATTCGCGTTATTGGTCCAACGTTTGAGAAAAGACTCAAAGTCGTCCGGTGACTTACGACTAAGCAAATCGATAGCGGCCCCGAAACACCGAGACTGAACATACTTCACAGCTTTAACAAGGGCTCGATCCAAGTACGCAGCATCAAGTGCAGGTCTCACGAACAAAGCCTTACGAGACTTAGCGACGAGATATTCAATAAAGGCAAGCAAATAAGCAAAACGTTTTTTCAAGGTATAAAGGTTATTTACGGACTCAATAATTTTAACGAGGCCGTTTTCACAATTTTCTCTAGACTTTTCTTTTAATAAGGTCATACACACAGCAGGTGCGCACACAAGTGCGACAACATCAACATACCTCTGTGCCAGGAATTCTGGACCACCCAGCCATAATTTAACAAACTCCGGCTTCTTGTAAGCGGTATCACGAGTGCCAACATCGGCAGGATTCTGCGACGTATGAATGTATTTCCACGTCGCACTAGGGGACACGCGAAGTGTCTTATCCACTCTGCGTTTTACAAAGCGGGCAAGATTCAACTCCGGATAAGTTATCACCTAAGTACCACCTGAGAGTCCGTCCAAAAGTGCAAAGTGCAATCCAGGTCACGCAACGCTTGCTTGGCTAACAACGTCAATTCGCAACACAATTTCGCTGCTGCAAGCTCTTTACGCGAAATCACCCAATTAATTTGATGCGTTAGGACTAACTTGGACTTGTCCAAAACAAAATTTATTATGGGTTTCCCTTCCACCAAACAACGCAAATACACGACACAACAAAATGCTGAATTCGAAGCGTCACAAAATGCATGCAGTTGATAAGCAGCTGCATGCTTACTACCATTGTCGGGCAGGCAATTTCGAGGTATAAAAAACTCTTCCAACAACTCAGAGTGCTCTAGCCATTTTTTCCAGCAATCCTGAATGTCTGCTGAGACAACCTCGTCCCACTCTGCACCCGAGGTGGCAACTCTCTGCAAGACAAGTTTGCCCTCAAGCAGGTAAGGCGAAACTATACCTAAGGGGTCAAACTGACTAGCGAGCTGACTAGCCATTTCGCGCCTTGTAGTCTTCGAAAATTCTTTGCAATTAACACGTAAAATATCATTTTGAGGGTCCCACGCCAAGCCAAGTGTTTTAGAATTAGGTAAGGGCTCGATTCCAATATCAACATTAGTCAGACTCGTAGCCAAATCACAATGCGGGACATTTTTCAAAATCTGTACAGAATGACAATTTGCTACCCACTTGCGCAATTTAAAGCCGCAACTACCAAAAAGCTCAATTCTTTCCGAAACAATTACACGTAAATCCTTAAAGGACGAACTGGCAAACAACATGTCATCCATGTATCTGTTATTTAACACCGCCTGTAACGTTGCTTCACGTGCATTAATCGGGTTTTCATCAATTAAGCGTTTGATGGCCAGTAGGGCAACAAAAGGACTGGAGTTTATGCCCCAAACATGTCTAGTAAACCGATAAACTTGGACATCATCACTTAGCATTTCACTATCCTTAAACCAAATCAATCTAAACAAATCTCGTTGGTTCGGGGGAATTTTAACTTGGAAAAAACATTTACTCAAGTCTGCGACACATGCAAATTCTTCCAAACGGAACCGAACCAACACTTCTACCAAATTATTCAATAAGTTTTCACCCGCCAAAACGACTTGATTCAGCGACATACCATCAAAAACAGCTGACCCATCATATACCACTCGAGGTTTGGTGGTCTTAGTCACAAAATATGGCAAATTCCACATAGGTCTATCACAATCAACCTCAACAGGTTCAATCTACTGTTCATCAATTAGTTCTTTAAATGTGCCAACTAGAGTTTGCTTTAACTCAGGGTTGCGCATTGCAGTTTGCAGTCTTACGCAATGATAAAGTTCGCGTCAAAGCGTTGTCAAAGTTATTCGGCAGATTTTTAAGTTCTTCAAATTTAGGGGGCACGGGAATTTGATAACGACCATCTATAATTGCGATTTAGGTTCAGTAAGTTCAAACGCGCGTTCATTATTTTTTGACGGCTGAACAGTTTCATCCATCAACTCGTACTCCCTTATTAACTGTTTAAGCGCAGAGTTCTCTTCTCTTAACTTACTGTTATCACAAATAGGATTACTTACTGGCGAATCAACATTAATTCTAAAGGTAGATAACGGATCGGAGAACTTCGACATTGAACCTATTCCTCCGCCACTAGCAATGGGTCCCAGCCGTGTGAGGACATAATTAGGTTCTTCCGGATCTATGCTCTCACGCTCCTCAAGGACGGTGAGCAAAGTTTTGTCACACTGTACGATTAGAACGTCAACGCGTCTGCGATCCGGGACGACTGGAATATGCACCCCTTCAAAGTGTTCAAGCGTGCTTGTGTCAACAGCGAGAGGCAGTGTGTTTTCGTCGTCCAAAAACTGAGGCACGACTACGGCACCATTAATGTGTAATTGTTCCCCAGAATATAAAGACTCCAATTTGAAGTTGGTTCGGCCCCCGCTGGACACCTTTTCATTAGCCAGAGTTCGAAGGTATACTGTGGGATCGGGAGTGGCCTGGAGCCCAAGCTCATCCTTTAAAGTTTCCGAAATCAAGGTCGCCTGAGATGCGGTATCGTGCAGAGCATAAACAAGGGAAGATTTCCCCGTGGCAGGGTTAACTATCTTCACAGCACTGGTACGCATCAAAACCACTCCATTTTCAACAGAATTAACTTTAAGAACATTTAAGTCCCGTCCTTCAACATTTATGTCGTCATTAGCGATAGAAGGGGGTTTCACCACTCCACCTTTTGCGGCCCCGTGACTTCTCGCTTGACAACTCTCATGCAGAGCCCCAGTATGTTTATTTTGAGAACTCGGTCCGCATTTACGATATTTAGAAGGATATGGGCATTCACGCACGAAATGCTCCAGTGACAGACAGTTTAGGCAGCGTTTAGCATCAATCACTATCTGCCGTTTGCTACGAGGTGTATAAGTTTTGAACTTTTCACAGTCATTAAGAAAATGCTTTAAATCTGCAGGTGAACACACAAAGCGGGTTGGTGCGGGTTTATCCTTTATACCTCTTTGGGTTAAAGGCCTTTTATTAAGTGCTTTGTCACCATTCTTACTGTTACGAGTGTGAGCAATATCAGGGGATGCTCTTGCGTCGTGAGTGTTCACCTCTGAGTTTACAGTGAGTTGACGAACACGATAATTTTTAGAGCGAGATGTACTTTGCCCATCTTTGCCATCGCAACCAAAAAATGCCTGCGCACAATCGGACGTCATCATTTTTATCTCATGCGCAATAAATTCTCTTAACGACTCGAACCCAGGTCGACTTAAATTCAAACCTTTTTTATCGAGAAAATCAAGATAACGCCGTTTTAACACATTGGGCAGGCGACTCGCAATATCAAATAGCAACTGGCCGGAAAGCTTTTCGGCCTCATCGTGGGCAAAGGCGAAGACCTTTAGAGTATTTAGATCCTCGTTAAGCATTTTTAGTGAAGGCAGATCATTGGTTACTTTAGGAGCGTTACGTATAGCCATTACTTTTGGTTCAGAGGATAGACCACCCAAAACGCCATATCTTTGTCTTAGCCGATCGAGTGCCTTTTCAATGCGCTGTGAAGTGGTCAGACCTCTCATAGGCGCGCAAAACAAGGTAACCATTTCGCGTGGTTGACTAACGCACGAGGCTCTCAGCACCTCCAACCTACGTTCGTCGTAGGGGCTTTCATTCATTAACCGACGGATTTGATTCTCGTAGAAAACGAACGCTAAATTGATCCCATCAAACGCGATTTGCGAAGCCAAGTTAATAAATTCATTGCGACCTTGTCTTTGAAGGTACGCGCGCAGTCCCAACTCATCGCTCTCAGTAAGCGCTGAGCGCCTTCGAGAGGGCTGCATATTAGACTCATCGTTCGTAATGTAACGGCAAAGCATACAATTAAAATTAGATTTATTACCAACGTCACTAATAGCTTTGTTTTCATTGCCATTAGCTCGGCGAGAAATAGCATCATTACAATGCGCAAAATCCATAATCCGACGCTGATTTAAAGTGTCAGTAGCGTTATTAAATCTGAGCTTCGGCTCAGGCTCAATTACAGAAAACTGTGGGTTCACCTCAACATTTTTATCCTCAAAACCCTTTAAGTCGACGCGAAGGCAGTCCGAACGCGAGAGCGACCACACCATCAGTTTTAACAGCGGTTTCCAATTTAGGAGCGCGCGATTCAATAAAGGGCGATTTTATGTCGTTAACGTCGCTTTTAGGTCTAAAAGTGGTCACTTTGACTCTTGTAAGTCCAGAGCGCGAATAAGCCTGCACTTTAGAAGCGCTACTTATTTGCGACCCTCTCTGCGAACAGCATTCTAGCATTTTTTCTTCAGCTTCGATGTTAGCTCTTTCAATGCGCAGTTTGGCTAAGGCCTCCGCTTCTTCAGCTTCAGCCTTGGCAGCTTCGGCTTTAGCCTGAGCAAGAAGTTTAGCTTTACAAATTCGACTGATTTCTTCAAGATTAGATAACTCAGCTTTTTTTCGCTCCAAGTCAATGCGTCTCAGCGCTGAAGAAGTATTAGAAGTTAAACTAGTTTTCGTTACTTGCGAGGCGCTATCAGACGGGTCAATTAAGTCGTCGTCAGGCACATCTAACTGCGTTTGTTCATTAAATTGTTTGTTAAAGCGCAGTTCACTCTGCTGAAACAGTTTAAAGCATTTGTCATATTGGGCAGAAACGTTTTCAGTTAATTGATCTTCTAATTCATATTTTTTTTAACTATTATTGTTTGTTAAAGCGCAGTTCACTCTGCTGAAACAGTTTAAAGCATTTGTCATGTTGGGCAGAAACGTTTTCAGTTAATTGATCTTCTAATTCATATTTTTATGAACTATTAATGCCCTCACAAAATTTATCGTAGTTTTCTTTAATATATGCAAACTCCAACGCATCAATATCAAAATTACTTCCAGATTTACGCATTGGGGAAGTTAAAAACTCTTTCATTTTCAGCTGCAATTTACGTCGCATAGTTAATAACTTACGTAACATATCCCCAGGTCCCACGGAAGCATTGAACACAGGTGCCCTCCCAAGGTTAAATTCCTCATTGGATGCGGGTGCATCAGGGACGTCTGTCTCCCCTCCAAAACCCACGTTATGCATAGAGAACTCAGCAGCAGACCCTGAGGTCGCGGAAACATTATGGTTGACCAGTGTTGAATCGGTTAAGCCGATTCTCGAAGAAGTTGTTTATTCAGGTGAAACCTGGTCGGTTTCGCAATGACTGTGAGCATGAGTCAAGAATACGGTAATTCACTAACAACAAAGATAATATCAAAAAAGGCTACTGCGGTACAATCAAAATTAAAAATATATACGGTACCTTTACCGTTATTCAACAGTTCTTCGTTGGAACAGCCTTGATTGAAATGCAGTCCGCAAGGAACGATGCTTGTAAAATGAAAATGCAGCGTGACACGTCGGCAAAACCAAATTATGGAAGACTGCATCAAACGAGACAGATCAAGGAAGGAACTCGTAACAGCTTCCACATGCAGATGAAGTGCCTGGAATTGGCAACTTGGCAGATGACGGTCAACAGGAGAAGATTTAGCAACCGTTGATGGAACACGTAGCAATTCAATCAGATCCAGAAAGGCGAGGCAAGTTTTGATTGACCAGCAGCAGCAGAGATCCAGCAGCAAACTGAGTCCAAATCAGCAAAATTTGAGTCCAATACCAGAGACAGTTAATTTTCTTTATGTTAAAAAATGAACTTCGTTTTGATGCAGGCGGTCTAGAGGAGTTCTAGACCCTTCGCTCAGTTGACAAATTTTGACTCTCTTCCTGTCAGCAGTCTTGAAGGCTTTCCAGTACAAAATAATGTATTGACGGAAGAAAATAAAAATTAACAGCAAAGCGGCGTTAACTGAACAAAAATCAACTGAGGATTTGGCAACTTAAATAACAAAAGAAAAGCTTCCTCTTTGCGATCATGCAAAATTCATCTGACCACACGTTGTAAAAACTCAGTTGCCTTCGCGCTATCGTATTAAAAAAAAGGTGCGTAGTTATTGCAAAAACACTGCCTGCAAGCGTGCAAAGCCAGAATGTAGCTTGACAAATTAAATCGTGGGTTTGTGAAACAATCAAAGAGGCGCAACCCTGAACAAATGAAGAAAATAATACTTGTCTACGTGATCGATACGCGGGACCATCACGGCAATTTTCTTGAAAACGAAGCAAAATTAACATTAAGGTGACGTGCCGTAACACCATTGTATCGTTAAAAATTATAAGAATCTGCAAGAAGGTCCTTTTGTATGCCCCAGACTGTCAAATACGCGTCTTTACACAATTGTGAATATTATTCAAGTTGATAAAAATTTTATACTTGTGGTACCTACAACCGGTGGCGTACGCAGAATTTTTTAATGGGGGGGTTTCAGTGACGTTACATCGTGATGACGTAAAGATACTGCATTACAATTATAGTAGTTTAGAGCAGTGGTTCTCAAACTTGTCGGAAGTATCGAACCCAACAGGTGTCATGCAAGCATACATCGAACCCTTAATTATAACCAGGAGTGGATCCAGAAAATTTTAAAGGGGGGATGCAGTTTTGAATTAGGTTGAATGTTAAATGAGTGCAAAGACGTTAGACGTCTAAACCGGAAAAGGGCATAAGCTCTTTGAAAATGTTTCACGTCAGGGACGTATTCAGAATATTCTTAAGGCGGTGGAGGGTGGCATAAAATTTTTACATTTTTTAAGCGTATTTTTTTCCGGAAAGTTAATTTGAAGCAAATTGAGGAACAAAAATATAGCTCTAGGGGGGTACGGGGGTATGCTTCCCCGGAAAGTTTTCAAAAATTTAGGCACTGTAATGGCCAATTTGGCGCTTTTTGAACAATTTTTATGGCAAATTCTGTTTAATTTTTTTGCCTCTAACTCTAAGTCCTTCACCAAATATCATACATTTTGTTCGCACATTTTTGATTTATGCGTGCTTAAGGCGTAAAGATGATTGTTATCCAATAGGTTTGAAATTACGGAAAAATTGTATTCATCAAAAACAGCGTTGAAAGAGTATGGTGGGGGGATGCATCATTCCACGCAGAGATAGTCATTTACTACAACTGCATGCCTTTTTGCAAAAACTTATTCTGATCTTACCCGAACCCCTGCTACAGCCTCACCGAACCCCTGGGGTTCGGTCGAACCCAGTTTAAGAACCACCGGTTTAGAGGTATTAAAGTGCATCGCATTGTAATGTTTCCAGCCTAAATTGCAGTTAACCATGATTAAGCTATACAATGTCATAAGGAAACAACAAAAATATTTCATTCACACTTTTGCTTAATGCTTTGCGTTTCCTTTAAGGAGAGAAAAGGTTTCACACAAACTCAAGCTGTCAGGCCGTGGTTGAAAATTTTCTGAAAAAATTTTAGTTGAAATCATTTTTGGGCCATAGGAAGGTTAATTGACTAAAGTAGGCTGGCTAGCTGTCGCAACCTCACAAACAGGGTGCACCCAGGGGGTAAAACAAGCAATTCCTTCTCTCCAAAAAAACTTTTTTCCAGAACCAACATTAATATAAACAACGCATATAGGCTAAACCTTGTTATAAACAGTCAATATACGGTACACTCATTATGAAGGGGGCAGTTTCTCGCCTAAAATTTGAAAAGTGAAGATATTGGAGCATAAGAAAAAACTGCCCTCCCTACCAAAACGTTTTTAAACTAAAATAAATTATGTGCGAGAGGAATCCCTGATCATCCGATTAAAGTCAAAAACAGCGTCGATATTATCTAAGCATTTTTCTGCCAAGTCACAGCGTCGATATCAGATGCTTTCAAACACATAATCGGGGTGTCTATGGGAAACGAAGAACTCTAGCTCCTGAGATAGTCAGCTTACGGTACGAAAACACAATGTTGTCTCTCCCCTCGTTCCGCTCCTAGGTCTCTTCAAATTTTCGTTGGTCTATAGTTGTCTTTGGCAGTATTTTTATCTTGCTCTTGGCAGTTAGAGCAGTGCCAATTTGTTTTTTTACATTTTAATAAAATCTCTCAAAAAAACCGGGCGATTATAGCGTAGCACCTTATTGATCAGCATGCTTCCCATTGTATGGGAAAAATGTCGGAATCTGACTTCGGGTTCGATCGGGTTCCAAAATTCGGATTCGAAACTTCGGAATCTGAGCCCATAGAAAGGAACTGGATGTTCGACCATTTGTCAGCTAAACATTTCAAGCGGGCTTCACATCGAAGCCGTTTCCGTCAACGTTACCGTTGCGTCGGTCGTTACGACTACGTTAGGATGTTCACACCAAAAAAATGTGGGCTGGCGGTGACGGAACGTAAGAGATTTTTTTGGTTTTTCCGTCATTACCTTGAGATTCGTCATTACGTTGAGATAAAAAACTGATTTTGAGCTATGTGAGTGGGCAAATTGCAGTACCAGTGTAGGCCTACCTGTTGCGGCATAATTGCTTCATATTGGCAACTTTTTAAGGTTTTGAGGATTGCAATTTTGCTCAAAATGCGTTCTAAGCAACAAAAGAAGCATTGGTAGGCTACGGTTGTAACCGGTATTCAGTAACCACAACCTAGTAGACTGCATTGTGGTAGGTTACTACTGTACATTTCATGAGTGAATTGTAGTACCGGTAACTCTACGATGCTGTAGGCTATGGTTACTAAGCAGCAGTCTAGCTGGGTAGGCCGTAAAATGAAAGGCCTGTTAGTATGTGCCTCCGGTCTGTCCTACCATTCCAGAGTAGTATCACATACCGGTAGCCTGAAAAGCCTACCTGCCAGTCTGTTATTGGTGATAGCCTACGCATACAGTTTTCTTTCACTGGTACATAGTACCAGTAGTAGCTCATATTAGCTGGTCAACTGGTGCAACTCCATGACTGTGCAGTGTCTGAGTGAGTAGAGTGGGCTACAATGGTTGCCAATTTGCAAGTGAAATCATTGCATACATGGTTACCGGTAAAGGTTAAAATAAGCGTTAGGGGGTACCGGTTGGTTAGGCCCTAACCTTAATCATAAAGATAAACTTAACCCTAACTTTGACCCTATAATTTTCATAGGCTTATTCTTTTATCGATTTTACCCACTGGCAGTGTTCTCTGGTCTAGCCCAAACAAAATGTTTACAATACCAGTACCGGTAATTTGCCCAAACGTTTTTACTAGCCTAGTTCACAACTTTTGCCCAAAATTTTGCTTTGAAACTGGTTTATAAAAAAAAAACTGAATAAGCAATTGTTTGCAGACAGAAGTTTTCAGGTAGCCTACATTCAATATGATTTGCCCAATATTTATTTTGCTTTTCTATCTGTATATTTTTCCAAAACCTGCTCAACTTTTTCATTTTTGCACCTTACAGGGAACACTGTTCACCAAGTGATCTACTGGTACCATAATGTTTCTTCACTGTTTATGTGCTGGTGTGTGCGTCCTACACTGCACAATTTTACGTAATTGTGATTAACAGATTAGGCAATAAGCATGGCATTTAATGAGATTTTAATTGAGCAAGTTAAGCAACATCCCTGCTTGTATAATGTATCATAAAAATAAAAGATTTCAAGAGTAGAAACAATAAATTGGCAATGAATTAAAAGAGAGCGGTAAGTTTGTGAGCAAAAAAAAAACTTTATGTCTAATATACATATAAACTCTGTACTGATACAGTAAGATACTTGTACCTGACTGCAGTGATTGGGAAGTTCGGCCAATTCATTTGTTGTGCCCTGCACATACAAGCTAGTTCAAATAAAAATTTGGCCTACCATTATAGTAATTTCTGAATCGTGCATGTCTGGAGCTCTGGGCCTACCGTTTATGAATTCATTGTGGTAATTTATGAATTCATTGGATATGTAATAGAAGTGCATACCGTAATTATATTAAGTAGGCCAACAGTATCTACATTTAATTGCATGAAAGGGCAAAGACAGATATCTGCTGTTAGTTTTTGTTGTTGCAGATTTTAGTTTCTCCAGACATCTCCCAATCGATGAGCATATAAAATTTATTGGTTTTCCAGCTTCCATTTCCAACAATTCTACGTTGTGTCAAACATTTCTTCTATCTGTATCAGTTTTGCTGTGTGATAAGCTTACTAGGTCACTAAAACAATTCAAAGAATTTACTGATGAAAGTTGATTATTATTATTTTTTTAACCACTACTGGTATCTTATTTAAACGTCAAATTATATACCTTTTTGGTCATTACTGATTACGTGGCGTAGGCCTATTGTTTTTTAGTTGTGTTTATTTTTTTCATTCCTGCACGTTTCAACGTAACCTGTTTTTCTGCCATTTTTCTTGCTTTTGTTTGGTGTTTTTCTGGTCGTTAAATAAAATAAACTACTACCGGTCCTACTACTACCACCACTATAAGCAAGTCAGCCTGCGCAACGTTTGAAATTGGTGTGAACGCTCACGTAAGCGTATTACGTTTGACGTTAAACGGCACGGAAACGTAGACGGCTATGAAACGCCGACGTTGACGGTAACGGCTTCGGTGTAAAGCCCGCTTCAGGTTCGAAGATTCCGCACCTGAGTCCATACAAAGGAGCGTTTTTGCTACGCCATTTCGCCCATACAAAGGAAAAGAATCTGATCAATAGGGTGAGCGTAGTGTTAAAAGATTTCGCTATCGATGCGGAAGGTTTGGGACTCAATTCCCAGGCCGGTCAAATCGGACACAGTGTAGCCAACGGCTCGTAACCGCTGCGACGTTTCTTTGGAGCTGCGTTGCCCAGGCGCTAAGCCGCGGGGTCGGGCACTGCCACTCGCTACCACGTTTCAGTACCACAACGAATTTAATGAAACGAGTATAATCAAGATTTGAATTGATTTAAAAAAATATATATTTGTGTGCAGCCATAGTTACTGCAGATACACCGCATTTAAGGAAACTCCTACTTCTTAATTGTTTCACAGCAACATCAATGACAAAAATGCATTTCAAGCAAAACACTACAGAAAAGTTGGATTTTCGGGTACCGGTATTGTAGCATTGCATCGTAATCAGTGTTCGAGTTGTAAAAACACTTATTGGGGGATGGTACAACTTCTCACACAGACGTAAGGAGGGATGATCATTGTGCTAGTAAGGGAATGGTTTACGCTAAAATGTTTTGTGGGGGATGGTGTTGTTTGGGATGAAAACATGACAGCAATTTCGGCAAGCTCCGCATGAAGAAAAGACGGTTGGTTTTAAAAAAGAAAGGTTTTATTTTTCTGCAATTGTCAAGGGGGAATGGGAGCGCTGACTCCCGACCCCTGCGAACGTCACTGAGGCCCAGGCGCGGATTAAACAGTTTTTGTCGGGGGGGGCCAGAAAATTTAATATGTTAAGGTCTTTTCAGTGGGCTGATGGAAAAAGTTTATAATTAAAGTACGCTATCTAGCATCCAATAAAACATTGCCGTCGGCCCGTCAACAACTTGCCTTGCAGTAGGCCTATCGTTTTAATTATTAGCGAAAAGCAGGCTAATTATATACACAGAGTTGTCTACGCGTATTGCGTACTATTAAAATAGCAACAAGAGATTTTCAGCAACCTGGAAGACTACGCGCCAACCTGGCTATTGACATTTAACGAAAGAGAATACCTAAAAGAAGTTGAAGAGACCATTGAAAAAATTGAAGAATATCTACACACAGTAACACAATAAATAAGCTGGATATTGTAGCAAAATTATTGGAAAGTTATAGGAGCAAAAGTCGCCGATTTTTTCTTCGAGCATATTTGTCTATTATCCGGGCTTCGTCAATAGGTACAGTGGGATTGCAAGCAAGTAGGCCAAGAGAACTAAGACGTTCTTGCTCACAAGTAGAACGTAAGTAAGTGTTGAGTCGTTTAAGGGAGCTAAAGGTTCGCTCTGCAGTGGCAGTCGTAACAGGAAGAGTGCCAAATATGCGAAGCATTGTTGAAACAGCGGGGAAAAATCGATCATTTGCTGCAGAAAGAGAATTTTCCAGATCAGATTTCGTATCATCAGTAATAATAACAGAATGTGGAAGGGCCAACCAGCGTTGAATCTCGGCTTCAACAACCTTTTCCGGACGGTTGATATCGCCCCTATAGACTAAAGCAGCTTCATGTACGCGATTCAGAGATCCTTCGCTTTGAAAACGCGGCATCAGTTCTTGGAACGCTAGGGCAGGGGGGACATTGTCAGCACCAAATCGTTCATCTAATTGAACCAATATACTATCTAAAAACGGAATGAAACCATTATTACGATAATAATCTTCTGGAGTGGCAGCTGAAACGTTTCCCCGATTTCTTTGGTTGACACAACATCGAGGCATGATTACGTCGCTTCCTCCAATTTCCCGCAGTAATTTTTCGGCTTCCACAAAAACATCATGAAACTTCGTATCAGCTGCAGTACGTAAACTTTGTAGTGTTGTCTTGAGGTTGCGAATATGGCTGTAAGATTCCCCTAAATGCTGATTTACTTTCTGCAAACCTTCGCTGACGTACACAGTGTGAACCATCACACTCTCGCAGATCTTCAGTCCGATCACAAATTGAGAAGACAAAACAGCAGATAGCAAAACCGCTGCATCTGATGTCGTTTCCAATGATAGAAATTGTACGAACGCTGGAATCATTTCTATAAATACTATGATTGAATCATGACGCTGAACCCAGCGAGTGGGACATAATCTGACCAATCGACGCCTTTTGATTTCATCCGAGTAAGATTCATTTAAAATGTTTTCCAGCTTTTTAGTTCTGATAGAAGACGATTTCACGTAGTCACATACTTTTGTTAGGATAGAAATCATGTTACGGATCGGAGGAAACTCACATGATTTTGACAGCACCAAATTTAACCTATGACTGAAGCAGTGCACTGGAAAGGCAAGATGGCTTTCTTTCAAAATATTTTGAGCACAACCTCTCAGTTTACCCATCATTGCTGCTGCGCCATCGTATCCTTGACCCCTGCATTTTGAAATATCAAGCCCCAATTTGCTTAAATGGTTTTGCAAGAGCAATGCAAGCCCTTTGCCACTCAAATCAGCAGCATGACAGAAGCCAACAAATTCTTCGACAACTGCGCCACATTCATCAACATATCGAATAATAATGGTAGCTTGTTCTTTGCAACTGATGTCTTGAGTCTCATCCATCAAAACGCTGAAGACAGCATTTTCTTTCACCTTGCTAGCAATTTTTTCTTGAATTTCTTGTCCAATAATGCTTAGCAGTTCATTTTGAGTTGTTTTGCTGATTAACATAGGCTTGGATGGTGACCTGTCAAACAATTCAATTAGATCTTTATCGCCAGCTTTCAATCGAAAGCGAAGAAGGCTTCGAAAAACCCCCTCTCCAGGCACATGGTTTGCAACAGCATTGATTGGCCCATCATCGCGATGACCTCGTATTGGAAGTACATTTCTTCCACAAAATAGTAAACTTTGGATGATTGGTACAAGCAATTTTTTGTTTCGCTCGATTTCGTCTAACCTTTGTTGATTTAATAAGTTAGCAATTCTTTTTTCCGGATATTTCTGTCTTGTCACAAATTCCTCCAGTTTAATCATAGATTCATTATGAAAGGTGCACGCATGATGTTTTTTCAACAATTCTGTAGCCTTTTTATGTTTTGCCATAGGCGTTTTTACAAATATTCCCGGGTTTTGGTGGTTACCTCTTCCAACAAATTCAGCCCCGAAAAGTGCGCAGGCAACGCACATACCTCCGGTTTTGCAATGACTATAACGCAACCAAGAATATGTTGTCAACCAGGAATGTTGAAATGATCTTGAGTGATTTCCTTCCTGGATTTATGGGAAAATAGTTGTGCTTGGTTCTTTCCAGTTAATAATTTTTAGTTTGGCGGCAGCAGATAGTTTTGCAACATCGTGGCCAACTATTTCTCCTATATCGAGGCAATTTTCAGCATCAAACGCACTGCAGCTTTTTATTTCTTCAGTGGCGGCGGCTGAGGTGCTTGAATGTGCTGCAGTGCTTGGCTCAGCTTGAGTAACGGAATCAGCAATGGGTACTACCGATTCAGAATCAGTAGCACTCGATTTATCAGTGTCCTTGAGGAAAAAATCAGTAATTTTACGTCGTTTACTCATAGTTATAACTCTGAGATTAGTTTCAAGATCGGTCAGATTTTAAAAGGATTGTAAAAATCTAATCAGCATAAACAAAAAATTGCTATACTTACGTAGTGAATTAGCTTATGCTATCCCTCTTAACGACTTATTTAAACGAGTATAGGCCGCGCGACTATTAGAAACTAAAAATTTCTTTCGGCAAGGTTTTCGTTTCAATTTCGAAACTAAACTGCTAAAGGAGTAGGTCTCCGGTAACTTTAAAAAAAAACAGCCTTTTCATTTCCTCCGCTCAGTTCGTTAGAAAATACGTTTAGTGCACTGATCTTACGAAGATTTTACAGCAAGTTTTTAACTTTGAAGCGTAGTCCATGCCAACACTTCAATTCCATTAGTTTGTTTTTATATCTTGGACTAATTTTCGCCAGAGGAAGGGTGTTCTGCCCTCTATTGGTTAACGCATGCTATAGGTAAAGAAAATAAGGTAGGACCCTAATTGGCAGAAATAAGGCTAGAACACTAAGCTCGTTGATCTAAACACTAGGCTTACAGCATTGTATTACAAGTACTGAGCTGAACTACAATTCCTAGACTTTCAAAGCACAATGGAATATCAGTAGGCTACTTCAATACCTTACAACTAAAATACGCGAACTCTTTATCTAAAATTTCAAATGTTTTTCCGCAGTACAGCTCTTAAGCAATACCTAGCCTACACTGATTCACCGAGTACCGGTAGGCAGTGCAGGCAACCTTTTCATCATGAATTTATTTTTGACTTTCATATGGATTATGACGACACCGGCCTAACAATAGCAGCCTCCCCGTTAATAATAAAGGAAAAAATCACAGAAAACGCTGCTACTCAAACGACCTTTCCTAATCTTAGTCAAAACTATTTCAGATTTTGATGCCAATTAAAACATTATTTTAC
Source organism: Trididemnum miniatum (assembly GCA_964006365.1). Taxonomy (NCBI): domain Eukaryota; kingdom Metazoa; phylum Chordata; class Ascidiacea; order Aplousobranchia; family Didemnidae; genus Trididemnum; species Trididemnum miniatum. The sequence continues at coordinate 39,006,524 of OZ023231.1, read as the reverse complement.
TAATAAGTAATAAATTATAAAAATTTGGAAATTTCGGGGGGGGCCCGGGCCCCCTGGGCCCTGGCCCCCCCCGAAATTCTTTCTGAAGACATTATGATAAAAATAGTGTTGTCAATACTCAAATCCCTGGTTACAAATTTTGCCACGTAGATTCGGATACTAACGCTGGAGGAGTGGGTATATATGTTGATGAAGAAATAGAATTTGTTTGTGAAAATTTATACAGCTTTTCAAAAAATGGCCTTGAAAATTTATGGATTTCTATTAACACAAGTTTAACCCAAAATTTTGTTGTAGGGGTGGTTTATCGTCATCCTAACGCCAATGTTAAGGAATTTATTGATGAGTTTAGTGATACCCTCGTAAAACTTAATTAAAAAAATGCCAATTGTATTGTTCTTGGCGATTTCAACATAAATATTTTGCAACAAGACATCGAACCTGCGGCTTCCTATATTAATATGTTACACTCCAACGCTTTTTTTTCGCTTCTAGATAAATCTACGCGTATAACCGAGTCCTCATCCACTCTAATTGATCACGTTATAACTAACATTACAAAATGTAAAATTGTACCTGGTATTATTGATTACCAATTAACAGACCATTTGCCGACTTTTGTTACTATTAGCAATATTAAAAAACACTCACATAACACTACAAAGTTTTACCGAAACATGAAACAATTTGATGCAAATAAATTTTGTCAAGATTTACAAATATCATTGGAAGAGTGTTTTTGTAGCTTACCCGAATTAGATTCGCTAAACTTTAACGATGTTTTTCACCACTTTTTAAATACAATAAAAACAGTAATAAATACACATGCACCACTTAAGCAATGCACACGAAAACAAAAAAGGTTACAACGTAAATCGTGGATATCTAAAGGTTTGTATGTATCCATACGAAAGAAGCAAAAATTGTATAAGACTCATTACTTACGCGGATCGAATAATCAAAAGGCGTATTACAAAAGATATGCAAATCTACTGACTAAACTAAAAACAGCAGCAAAAAAGCTATATTTTGAAAATCAGTTAAAATCTGTCACGAATAATCCTAAAGAAACTTGGAATATTTTACGAGAACTTTTGCCTAAGAAAAAATGTGACACAACACCATCCACATTAAAATTTGATGATGCAGATATTTCTGACAAAAATGAAATTGCTGGAATTTTTAACACTTTTTTTGCTAATGTCGGTCACAAAATTTCTGAGGACATTAATTCAACTAAGTCACACATTGACTACCTAAAGAATAGTGTCACATCTTCAATGGTTCTATCTCCTCCCATTCCTAACGAACTGGCTACTGAACTTAAAAGGTTAAATGCAAATAAATCCACTAGCGATAATAAAATACCAACAAAATTCTTGATTATTGCTGCAGACGTCTTATCACCTTATTTAGCATACCTTGTGGAGTATATGTTTACACAAGGTATCTTCCCCGACGAACTTAAAATAGCTAAAGTTATTCCTATATATAAAACCGTCTCTAACCAATCAGTTGAAAATTACAGACCGATTTCATTACTTTCGCCATTTTCAAAAGTCATTGAAAAATTAATAAAATCAAGATTAATTAGTTTTCTAAACAAAAATCAAATTCTGTATGAGAGACAAAGTGGCTTTCGTGAAAAACACACAACTATGTTTCCTCTAATTGATGTAGTTACGCAAAGTTTCGATAACATAAACGACAAACTATACACATGTGCTATTGCATTAGATATTAAAAAAGCTTTCGATTCGGTTAACCATTCAATATTGCTAAATAAATTGTCTCACTATGGCATACGTGGAGTCTGTCATCAATTATTTGAAAGTTATTTAATTAACCGAAAGCAATATGTATGCATCAATGATGCAAACTCTCCAATGCAGGAAATAAAATCAGGAGTACCTCAGGGATCAGTATTGGGACCAATACTCTTCCTGTTATACATAAATGATCTCAGCAATGCATTATTATGCAAGCCACGTTTATTTGCAGATGATACACTATTGTTATATTCCTCTGATAATCTAAATCAATTAGAAGCTTTATGTAATAATGAACTTTTACTTGTTAAGCGTTGGATGGATGCTAATAAACTAAAAATAAATACAAGTAAATCGCAAGCAATTATTATCAATTACAAACTAAGATCTCCAAGATGCGATATTCAGTTGCGATATAACTCAAATCATATTCAATTTTCCGCAAAAATAAAATATTTTGGAGTCGTAATTGACCACAAACTAAGTTTTTTGCCACATATTCAGAATTTAGAAGCCAAAGTATCTAGAAATATCGGAATATTATTTAAACTTAATAAAGTTCTTCCCATTTCTGCATTAAAAACGCTATATTACGCTTTGGTCCATCCACTTCTATTTTATGGGATAATTATCTGGGGATCTACCAATAATTCCTACCTCACTAAACTAAGGTCTCTTCAAAACAAGGCTTTAAAAGCAATTGGTCATCTTGGTTGGCGTACTTCTCCTAAACATCTTTATCGTAAATTCAAAATTCTGAAGTTAAACGATTTATACAAAATTGAGCTAAGCAAGTTTGTATATAGTTACATTAGCAAATATACTCCAAAATATTTTAATGACTATTTTATAGAATTTAAGAACGCCAATGTTCATAATACAAGATCATCTTCTCGTCAAAATTTAATATTACCTTTGTATGCAACTAATCGGGTACAAAAATCGATCAAATTTCAAGGAGCTAAGTTATGGAACTCTTTACCGTTCTCATTAAAACAATCATCTCGTCGTAAATTCCTCAAAACACATAAGGAGCTTATATTTCAAAATTATATATGATTTTCAGTAATAAAATTATCTATGCATCACATTCTATAAATTTTCAATTTAATTATTCATCTTAAAACCAAGTTTTGTAATAATCCTAGAGGATGAATATCTCAAATAATTAGCTATAAATTCATTTCATAAAGTATGTTTTTAAAGCTTTCACTCCATTCGAGCCTTTTTTCAAGTATTTGATTATTGCCTCGGGAATCGCTTGACTTGAAGACTTCGCGTCCCTTCGCGATTCCTTGTCAAATCACCTCTTTTCTTTTGTGCTCAATTTAAAAGTGTACTTAAATTTGAACATTGTTTGATATCGCCTTAGTTGTGATGTTGACTAAATAAATTCAGTTGTTGTTGTTGTTGTTGATAATTCTACCTTAGCTTACGGAAACTGTAGAAACTCAGTTTGCGTAGAATAAGTCACAACTAACTCATCAAACAACATCACACTGTGACGCAACAAACGAAAGTCAAACAAGATCAGTAACACCGCAAAACTGTAGCTGGCACATGAAAAATTTTATCGCCGACGAAATAAAGAACACGCAACAACACAAGAACAACAAAACGAATGAAAACGTTTGCTTTCAATTTTTACGGATATCTTGCGGTAAAACTAAACGGTAAAAGTTTTAATATCAGCAAAAATGGTAAATTGGTACGTGCTCACAATGAAAAGGTAAATCGAGCAAGGTTTCAACGTTTTTACTCTAAACTCTTTTGAATGTTTACCTTTTTTAAACTTATCCAACTTGTTTCAGTTCTGGATTTTTCACTAGTTATGTAGTTAAAACACCGACTAGCGCAACCTGCTCTCGCTTCAATTGATCCTGAGCGAACTCTTGCGGCAGATTAAACCAAACAGCGCTTGCGCAATATTATTCAGCACAAACCGAATTGATATTACCACCAAGTCAAGGAAAAACAAAAAGAACGAACAAGTTCAGAAACCGTACATTCCTTCGCAAACATGCACATCGTCTAACGTGTTAACAGATTTGATGAGAAACTTGCAAAACACAATGGAAAATTTAAGATGGTACTCTGGACTAATGAGAAGTCACTGCTGAAACTACGTAAAAATCTTACGCAAGAAATACAGTAAGTGTAAATAAAATGAAAAGTTTTTCTGTTCCGGATTGACTATTTTACACAAACTATATTAAAAGCATACTCGTACTATTCACGTTTTGTAAGATAAAATTAAAACGTTGGTGAGAATTAAACAGATGGTTTAGGACATGCGGTTTACGACGAGTGGTTTGCGACAGGTGGTTTACGACAAGTGGTATCTAAAAGCACCAAAGCAAAACGACCAAACAGTAAAAGGAACGTTGAAAACTGTAAAACCGAGATCTAAAAATACCAAAACATAACGATCAAACAGTAAAGGGGACGTTAAAAAACTATGAAACTGACCGCATTGAACAAAGCATGCTAATTCGCAAACATTCAAAATGCGTAACGTGAAGTAAACCGATCTGATGATGAACTTGAAAAACACAATGAAAAAGAAGATGGTACTCTGAAACCAAAGAGAAATCACTGCTGAAACTACGTAAAAATCTTACGCAAGAAATACAGTAGGTGTAAATAAAATGAAAACTTTTTCTGTTCCGGATTGATTGCACACACCAAATTAAAAGAATGTTAACTAATATTCATGTTTAGTATAGGCAAATTCTTTTATTTAAAAAAAAAAGTGTTTGTGATTCTATGTCTATCCAGTCAAATGAAACAGTAGACCTAATATTACTGCATAGTATAGGCATGATATCCAAAACGATTTTAATCCGTACTTTATCCTTTTTTCGCATAAGGCTACCGTAGTTGCAATTGTAGCTTACTGAACGTTACGGAAAATGTTCAATTGTGGGTTTATCCTTGTTTTATGGTAAAGCTTATGTTTCTGTTCTGCTTTGTTTTTCATTTTGTCTGAGTTTTTACAGTGATTTTCTCACACATGCATCAGTTTTTCAAGTTTCATAGTTGCAATTTCCATCGTTAAAATTTCTGTAAGTAACGTCTGTTGCCAAGTGATCATTTGGTAATGTCTAACAAAGTTTACCTTTAACAAAGTTTAAATTACGGCTTGGGTGGCAACAGTGCGTATTTTAGCAAAGTGGGTACGTTAAATTACGACTTGGATCAACTATTTCCTGTGATTCATGGAGCTACAAAAGGTAATGAGCAGTATAAGTGTATTTTGTGAACATTATCTCGCTTTTCCAAGAAGATTTTACGCTAAAAGAAATTGCAAACAATTTTAACAAGTTTGCATCGTTTTCTTTGATGCTGACGTAATATCGAACCTTTGAACTTGGAGCCGTCAAAATCGTGTTGCAACTGATTTTTTCAAAAATTGGTTTATTATAAATTTTTATGAGTCTTATCTTCAAAATGCTCTTGATAAAACCGTATGAACTTTGCAATACCGTACGTAAACTTTTTTGAAATAAGATCGTTTTTAATCTTGCGCAAGAAAACCACAAAATTACTGACGTATGTTCTAAATGTTTTTGGTACGTGTTTCATTTTTAAAATCTAAAAACACCCTTATCTTAATACCTTTGAATAATACATCAATTACTTTGAACCCGTGCTTTTGGTGCGTGTACATAGCGTAGTTTGTGGTTCGTATTATGAAAAGATTTGTACATACTTTTAGAGCAGGGGTTAACTGAGGGTCCATGAACCCCTTAGGGGTCCATAAAGGTACTCCAAGGGGTCCGCTTGGCTGGTCACAATCGCAGTTATACGTACTATACATAGGATTGCCATACCGTTCTTGCGCATGAATAAATATTAATCAAACACTTCTAGTATTACAAATCTTGTTTAGATTTGTGGTTGTCCTTATTTAGAGTTGAGATAGATGGCAGCTCTGTTTATGCACCATGAATACTCTAGAAAACTTTTTCTAACAAGCTTTTTTTTTTCTAACTAGCCAAAGGGCTATATAGCTTTTAAAAATACGTTTTAGGGGTCCATGAACCACAAAAAGTTAAGAAACACTGTTTTAGAGGGATGCGTTAACCATCAAATATTAGAAAAACTATTTTCGAAAATAGACTTTAAAAAGTAAAATGTTTGTGGTACGTGCGCTTTAATATTTTTGCGAATATATTGCGAGTAAGTTCTTTGACAGTTTTATTCAAAACGTAACTATAAACTCGTACAAATTTTACACAGATTTTATGAAGATATAGGAATTTGTAACAATTTTATCCAAAAATGTACTAATTTTAAACAAATTTTATTACAATATAGGTATTTTTAACAATTTTATTCAAAAATATTCAAAAATGTACTGTACTGATTCTTTTAAAATATAGGTATTTTTATCAGTTTTATTCGAAAATGTAGGTGAAAACCCTACACGCGACCGTAATTTTACACAGATTTTACGAAAATATAGGTATTTGTAACAATTTTATCCAAAAATATTAAAAAATGTTCTAATTTTAAACAAATTTTATGAAAATATAGGTATTTGTAACCATTTATTCAAAAATGTACTAATTTTAAACAAATTTTATTACAATATGCGTATTTTTAACAACTTTATTTACAAATGTAAGTAAAAACACTACATGTAACGATAATTTTAAACGAATTTTATGAAAATATAGGTATTTGTCACAATTTGATTCAAAAATATTCAAAAACGTACTAATTTTACGCAAATTTTACAAAAACAGAGATATTTTTAACCATTTTATTCAAAAATGGTAGTGAAAATGCTACTAGTATCTACGTGTAACCATAATTTTAAACGATTCCAATTAAAATATTCTTTTCATGAAAATGTCTAAGCATATAAAGGACTGCTTGCACGGAAAATTCAAATAATTACTTCAAAACACAACTAGAAACAGTGATTCTCTTCATAATGATAGAACACTTGTAGTAAACGAATGCAGTCGACAGTAAGTTTTTGCAGCTTTGAAAAATTGTACGCCTTCTGAATGTTTCATATCACAAACGAATTCTTTGAACATTAACATAAAAATTACATTCACAAACACTTTTTTTAAAATATTACTTGCAAAGACATAGAATCACAAACACTTTTTTTTAAATAAAAGAATTTACCTATACTAAACATGAATATTAGTTAACATTCTTTTAATTTGGTGTGTGCAATCAATCCGGAACAGAAAAAGTTTTCATTTTATTTACACCTACTGTATTTCTTGCGTAAGATTTTTACGTAGTTTCAGCAGTGATTTCTCTTTGGTTTCAGAGTACCATCTTCTTTTTCATTGTGTTTTTCAAGTTCATCATCAGATCGGTTTACTTCACGTTACGCATTTTGAATGTTTGCGAATTAGCATGCTTTGTTCAATGCGGTCAGTTTCATAGTTTTTTAACGTCCCCTTTACTGTTTGATCGTTTTGTTTTGGTATTTTTTGATCTCGGTTTTACAGTTTTTAACGTTCCCTTTACTGTTTGATCGTTATGTTTTGGTATTTTTAGATCTCGGTTTTACAGTTTTCAACGTTCCTTTTACTGTTTGATCGTTTTGCTTTGGTGCTTTTAGATACCACTTGTCGTAAACCACCTGTCGCAAACCACTCGTCGTAAACCGCATGTCCTAAACCATCTGTTTAATTCTCACCAACGTTTTAATTTTATCTTACAAAACGTGAATAGTACGAGTATGCTTTTAATATAGTTTGTGTAAAATAGTCAATCCGGAACAGAAAAACTTTTCATTTTATTTACACTTACTGCATTTCTTGCGTAAGATTTTTACGTAGTTTCAGCAGTGACTTCTCGTTAGTCCAGAGTACCATCTTAAATTTTCCATTGTGTTTTGCAAGTTTCTCATCAAATCTGTTAACACGTTAGACGATGTGCATGTTTGCGAAGGAATGTACGGTTTCTGAACTTGTTCGTTCTTTTTGTTTTTCCTTGACTTGGTGGTAATATCAATTCGGTTTGTGCTGAATAATATTGCGCAAGCGCTGTTTGGTTTAATCTGCCGCAAGAGTTCGCTCAGGATCAATTGAAGCGAGAGCAGGTTGCGCTAGTCGGTGTTTTAACTACATAACTAGTGAAAAATCCAGAACTGAAACAAGTTGGATAAGTTTAAAAAAGGTAAACATTCAAAAGAGTTTAGAGTAAAAACGTTGAAACCTTGCTCGATTTACCTTTTCATTGTGAGCACGTACCAATTTACCATTTTTGCTGATATTAAAACTTTTACCGTTTAGTTTTACCGCAAGATATCCGTAAAAATTGAAAGCAAACGTTTTCATTCGTTTTGTTGTTCTTGTGTTGTTGCGTGTTCTTTATTTCGTCGGCGATAAAATTTTTCATGCGCCAGCTACAGTTTTGCGGTGTTACTGATCTTGTTTGACTTTCGTTTGTTGCGTCACAGTGTGATGTTGTTTGATGAGTTAGTTGTGACTTATTCTACGCAAACTGAGTTTCTACAGTTTCCGTAAGCTAAGGTAGAATTATCATAATGTCTTCAGAAAGAATTGCTTTTCTCAATAACCTGTGAGTTTGTTCCGAGTTGTAGGCAGTGGCGTACGCACGGGGGGGGGTCGGTGGTCAAAACCTCCCCCACTGACGATTGGAAAAAATTAAAAACCGCTCTTTTTGGACCGATTAGCGTGTTTTCATACAGAGATTGTGTTTTTCTATGCTGTATCAAATTGCCTATATGATCTCGAGAAACTTTCTTTGTGATGCAATAATACCGGTAGTCAAACTTTTCTGGTGTGTAGCGCTTGAATCATTGAATCTTGAATCTTGAGGCGCGGGAGGTTTTGGGTTCGATTTTTGGGCCCGTACCGGCCGTTAGCTCAGTTGTTAAGCGCACAGGTTATCGGTGCGGAAGGTCTGGGTTTCGATTCCCGGGATGGTTAAATCGGCACAGCGTCGCCAACGTCTCGCCACCGCTGCGACGTTTCTGTGTTACCCAAGCGCTAAAAGATGGGCCTCAGTGACGTTCGCAGGGGTCGGGAGTCAGCGCTCCCATTCCCCCTTGACAATTGCAGAAAAATAAAACCTTTCTTTTTTAAAACCAACCGTCTTTTCTTCATGCGGAGCTTGCCGAAATTGCTGTCATGTTTTCATCCCAAACAACACCATCCCCCACAAAACATTTTAGCGTAAATCATTCCCTTACTAGTACAATGATCATCCCTCCTTACGTCTGTGTGAGAAGTTGTACCATCCCCCAATAAGTGTTTTTACAACTCGAACACTGATTACGATGCAATGCTACAATACCGGTACCCGAAAATCCAACTTTTCTGTAGTGTTTTGCTTGAAATGCATTTTTGTCATTGATGTTGCTGTGAAACAATTAAGAAGTAGGAGTTTCCTTAAATGCGGTGTATCTGCAGTAACTATGGCTGCACACAAATATATATTTTTTTAAATCAATTCAAATCTTGATTATACTCGTTTCATTAAATTCGTTGTGGTACCGAAACGTAGTAGCGAGTGGCAGTGCCCGACCCCGCGGCTTAGCGCCTGGGCAACGCAGCTCCAAAGAAACGTCGCAACGGTTACGAGCCGTTGGCTACACTGTGTCCGATTTGACCGGCCTGGGAATTGAGTCCCAAACCTTCCGCATCGATAGCGAAATCTTTTAACACTACGCTCACCCTATTGATCAGATTCTTTTCCTTTGTATGGGCGAAATGGCGTAGCAAAAACGCTCCTTTGTATGGACTCAGGTGCGGAATCTTCGAACTTGAAATGTTTAGCTGACAAATGGTCGAACATCCAGTTCCTTTCTATGGGCTCAGATTCCGAAGTTTCGAATCCGAATTTTGGAACCCGATCGAACCCGAAGTCAGATTCCGACATTTTTCCCATACAATGGGAAGCATGCTGATCAATAAGGTGCTGCGCTATAATCGCCCGGTTTTTTTGAGAGATTTTATTAAAATGTAAAAAAACAAATTGGCACTGCTCTAACTGCCAAGAGCAAGATAAAAATACTGCCAAAGACAACTATAGACCAACGAAAATTTGAAGAGACCTAGGAGCGGAACGAGGGGAGAGACAACATTGTGTTTTCGTACCGTAAGCTGACTATCTCAGGAGCTAGAGTTCTTCGTTTCCCATAGACACCCCGATTATGTGTTTGAAAGCATTTGATATCGACGCTGTGACTTGGCAGAAAAATGCTTAGATAATATCGACGCTGTTTTTGACTTTAATCGGATGATCAGGGATTCCTCTCGCACATAATTTATTTTAGTTTAAAAACGTTTTGGTAGGGAGGGCAGTTTTTTCTTATGCTCCAATATCTTCACTTTTCAAATTTTAGGCGAGAAACTGCCCCCTTCATAATGAGTGTACCGTATATTGACTGTTTATAACAAGGTTTAGCCTATATGCGTTGTTTATATTAATGTTGGTTCTGGAAAAAAGTTTTTTTGGAGAGAAGGAATGGCTTGTTTTACCCCCTGGGTGCACCCTGTTTGTGAGGTTGCGACAGCTAGCCAGCCTACTTTAGTCAATTAACCTTCCTATGGCCCAAAAATGATTTCAACTAAAATTTTTTCAGAAAATTTTCAACCACAGCCTGACAGCTTGAGTTTGTGTGAAACCTTTTCTCTCCTTAAAGGAAACGCAAAGCATTAAGCAAAAGTGTGAATGAAATATTTTTGTTGTTTCCTTATGACATTGTATAGCTTAATCATGGTTAACTGCAATTTAGGCTGGAAACATTACAATGCGATGCACTTTAATTCCTCTAAACTACTGTAATTGTAATGCAGTATCTTTACGTCATCACGATGTGACGTCACTGAAACCCCCCACTGAAACATTCTGCGTACGCCACCGGTTGTAGGCACCACAAGTATAAAATTTTTATCAACTTGAATAATATTCACAATTGTGTAAAGACGCGTATTTGACAGTCTGGGACATACAAAAGCACCTCCTTACAGATTCTTGTAATTTTAAACGATACAGTGGCTATCGCTAAATTGCATTAAACAAGTCGTTTGTATTATGATAAAAAACCACAGTTGCAAAGAATTCAAAGTTTTTCTTAATCTCATTTGTTACAATTTGTAAAAATTCGGTAATGACCTTTCTGGTAAGGTTAGATAAAGGTTGAGAGTACCTGAGTGCGAATAATTCGAAACAGTATCGTCAGAGAAAATTCAGCATTGATAAAATGTATGATTAAATCTTGCAGTGTTGAAAAAAACGAAAAGTTCTTGCAATCTTCTATTAGAATAATATTTAAAATAACTAAAGTCTGTAAAATAGTGATGACCGATACTGTGTTGTTCCCTTGTGTAAGAAAATGTTGACTTCCAGTTGCTACGTGTCTGGACAGCTTCGGCAACAATTGATCACTAAAGCTTTTTTGAACTGTGAAGTTGCTCTGATCCACTGAAACTGGGTCGCAATCGTTAGACGTGAAACCGAAGAACAAGTCATTTAAAATGTCTTGAACGTCATTCCGATATTTAAAGCAACAACGAAAACAAAAACGTAAACACTCAAAATAGTAAACAACTGATATTTTGTAACTTTTAATAATTTGGGATTGTTTAACTGTAAAAATTATAAACATGAGAACATTATTACCCGCATTGATGCACCCGTTTTATTTGTTTTATCTTGCACTTCCCATCACACCTACGCGCTTGGATAACTCATCACTGCTAGTTCACACACTTAATTTAGAATGAATCTGTTGAAATGATTTATAAGTTTGCAAAAACTGTAAGTAATAACTGCGAAAATGTAAAGTTAAAAAACATCAAAACTTTTGAAGAATGATGAATAAAATAAAACTTTGCAATATTTAAAAAAATAGCTCATAGGAATCACCTTAAACTATGAAAATGTCTTGAGTCTAAACACAAATTTAGAAACGTAAACATCTGAAATAGTAGCTACCTCTAAAAACTTGGTTAAAGTCGTTAGAAAAATATGCTTTGTTAACCAGAAGTTATGATTTTTTTACCTGATTCTTACAAAAATAATAGTTTCACTGGGATTCTATTCCCAAATTGCAGGAAAGTAAACTGTGTGACGTATCATATTTCAGTTCGTAATACATGACACCTCTAAAAACTTGGTTAAAGTCGTTAGAAAAATATGCTTTGTTAACCAGATGTTATTTTTCTTTTACCTGATTCGCACAAAAATAATAGTTTCACTAGGAGTCTATTCCCAAATTGCAAGAAAGTAAACTGTGTGACATATCATGTTTCCGTTCGTAGTAAACACTTTTAAAAACAATGATTATGCTTTGATAACCAGAGGTTATGATTCTTTTACCTGATTCATACAAAAATAATGTCATCAATAATTTATTCCCGCTAGAATTGCAGGAAAGCAAACTGACATATCATGTTTCAATTCGTAATACATGACACCTCTAAAAACTTGGTTGAAGTCATTAAAAATAAACCAGAGGTTATGATTCTTTTACCTGATTCATACAGTGTATCATGTTTTAGTGACGTATCATGTTTCAGTTTGTAGTAAACATTTTTAAAAGCATTGGTTATGCTTCGTTAACCATAGGTTAAATTCATACTGCACATTACGAAATAGTTAAAACAAATGAGTAAAGGTTTTATCAAAAGGAAAATAATTATTGAACCGGTATTTCTGGACTATTACTTTTGATTTCCATACTCAAACAATCCACCAAGAACGAGCCACCACCAAAAACAAACCGCCACCAATGGCGCACGTGAGCTACTACCAACGGCGCACATAAGTCACCACCAACGGCGCTTATGAGCTACCACCACCAGATGTGGAGGTGGTGGGCGTGAAATCAACCCGTATATACTACTGACGTAAACAATCCAATTAATTAATGCTGGAAAGTAGTTAGGGGCTGTGATGACTCATTACAGTGGCAGTCGGAGACGAAACTGTGTACTGACGTATCGTACATAATCCAATCAATTAAATTAAGTAAAGCACTATCAAACAATTTCACAGCTGCATAATTAGGGCACAAGGCAGATACGCTAGTTACTTTTCTTGCGCCCGCAGTTTATGAAATGAATTAAACTTTTTTATCGCTATTTTCAAGTCTCAACACCTTGAAACCATGCAGATTTTGATAAGATTTAATCATTGGAAGAATAGTTGAAATCAAATAAGTGCGTGTAATTCTGGCAAACATCTTATTGAAAACATTTTCACGGGTCAGCATCGGATAGAAAATGACGCAATAGTGAGATTGGCTTTGATTCGGTAATCAACATGAAAGCGCGACTTTTTCGCTGATAAGATGCAAACAACTAAAGCGCGGTACCAATAAAAGAAGTCTCGAGACGCAATTTCTGCTTCGAGACCAAAATCCAGTTGCTTCGAGACCGAGATCCGAATTTTTCACCCAGTATCGAGATCGAGACCTTAAAATTTAGGTCTCGAGACCGAGACTTGTCTCGAGACCTCCATCCCTGCCACTAACTTATTTTAATTAAATTATCGGGTAAAGTATAATCAATTCTGGGTCAAACCACTTCAAAAGTAGCGTTAAAAGCCAGCAAAAAGCAACTTTTACGCACTAAACCAGAGCTGGGCAAACTACAAACTACGGCCCTTCACTAAAATTTTAGCTCCACGTAGAAGAAGAAATTCTGAAATAGTATGAGGTTGTTTTTGTTTGGCCACTAAACAGTCAATCTCAAACGAGGCCGCAACAACATCTACGCTTTTCTGCCACATTCGACCCGTTTCTTCCATACGTTAACGTTTACGTTGTCAGCCAATCGCTGGAAGTAACTCTCGTCTACGTTCATTCTATTCGGGTAATTACTTTCCAAATGGCGCTTTCGCAAACTAGGCTTCATAGCCGCATTACAAAGCGTTTTCAGGCAAACCACACTCTGTGGTAGAATTTTTGCTTTGTGATCAATTGAGGTAAAGTCATACTTTATATGTTTGGGGTCATGGTTTCGCTTGGTCATGATTAAAGCTTGCCAAAATTACTACTTTCCGCACGTGCTACTGCTACATTCATTCCTCACTGCGATTTGAAAGTTTCTTGATTTGACAAACGGCAAAAAAGTTTTATTATGTCATCATAGATCTCATGTTTAATAACAAGCTTATTTAATACACCGTTTTGAGAAAAAATTGACGGTCCCAATGCTGTGTGAACATCACCATTGGAACAAAGGTGATTGTAATCCGCACAATGACTCAATGCAAATTTGGTCGCAACATCAAGCGAGGCGTAAGCCGCAAGCGAGCGGCAGGTTGGGTAACCAGACTACGTATCCGATTACGTATCCGACTACGCTTACTAATTGGAATAAAAAATTAAAATATAAACTTTTATCTTATAAAATATGATAAACTCGCGTACCACCTATTTGACCGTCGCGTACCACTAGTAGTACGCGTACCACCAGTTGGGAATCACTGGTCTACGTCTTGGAAAATGTTGTTGTCTTTATTTTTGGCTTGCGTATCAGCATCTGCAGCATCTGATCAAACAACAAAACCCAGACCCATTATTGTGAAATTTATACGTCATGACATCAAGGAAAAAATATTTGGTACTACAAAAAGACTGGCTGGGAAACCATTTTTAATAACTGAATCTCTCACAGCAACGAGAATAAGATGCATCAAGAAACTTCAGTTATTAAAAAGAAAAAACGAAATTTACTCTTACTGGACGAAGGATGGCAGTATATACTACATGGAGAATGCTCTTAGCAAAAAGGTAAAAGTTGCTTCTCTTCTGGAATATACTATATAGGCTAATCTACTCAAAATGAAGTTTAGTTACTGTTTGCCCTTGGTTCACTTTTCATGAAGAACTGAAGATTTTTAAGCTTACTCTTTATACAGCTTAATACACTCTCTAGCTGATTATAATGGTAGGTCATCTGTCTTTCAGGAAGGTGCTTGTATTGCTTTAGCACTAAAGCAAAAGTTGGACTATTTTACATTTTGTGCTTCTGTTTGTATTTTTTTTTTTTCTTCTGTTGTTTTTGTTTTTTCAATTTGTTCTCCTATTCATAGGAGATCAAACTTAGTGTACAGTTGACGTGAAATGACAACTGCTTTTGATAACTTTGAATCTTCTCATGATTTATGTAGTGGTGACTGTGAATATCATACCCCCTCTCAACTTGCTCACACCATAAAGACTAAACATAATAATGAATTGGTACTAATTCATTTTAATGTGAGATCTTTGACTGAAAAATAAATCTAAAATTGAGCTTCTTTTGACGCAAATGCCCACTTTGCCCGAAATAAGAGCAATTTCTGAAACAAAACTTAATTCCTCAAAATAGACATCTTGTGGATATTAAAAATTATAACTTTGCTCATTCTGATTCCTTAACTAATGCAGGTGGTGTAGGCATATATATCCGAAAAGACTTGAGCAATTGTATTAACTACAACGTTTCGGTGGATAATAATGACTGTGAAAGCTTATTTATTGAAATACTAAATAAGTCTCCTAATAATAACCATCAACCGAGAAAGAATATTATCGTAGGGGTTATATACAGGCATCCAAGGCAGTCTTATTCAGCATTTCAAGATAAATTATGCAACATAATTCATGAGCTTAATCGATCCAATTCTTCTTTTTTTCTTGTTGGTGATTACAATATTGATCTTTCCAAAATTATTTCAGATGTTAAAGCGAAAAACCATCTCGGTGATTTATATTCTGCTGGGTGCTTTTCATTAATGTACCAACAAGAATATCTCCAACATGTACTAGCACTCTTGATCATATCTATACTAATTAAATCAATAAAACTCGCTTATCAGGTGTTTTGATCTTTGATCTATCTGACCACTTACCAACATTCTGCATACTGCAGACCGCTGGCAAGCCTAACAAAAAGGAAACTAGTAACAGACTAATTCATGACATGAAAAACTTTAATATTGAAACATATGCAGAAGACGCTTACAATAGACTCCAGTGCTTGTCCCTACTATCAGATCCAGACACTGACTTAAACAATTTAATGAAAATTATTCAGGAAGTTACATCCATTCATGCTCCATTAAAAAGACCATCTCGTAAGGAAATGAAAGCTAAATCGAAGCCATGGCTTACTAAGATTCTACCGAAATCTGCTAAAACAAAAAATAAAATGTTTCAACTTTGCTATAAGCAACATAATGTAGATTTAATAATGAAGTATAAGAAATACCGAAACAAACTGACCAAATTGACACAAATTGCAAAAAGAATGTATTATCAAAATCAGCTCACTAATCATAAAAATGATTTATCTCAACGGTGGAAAATAATCAATGAAATTGTATGCAATAAAAAGAGATACCAAGAGATGATAACCTCTATCATTGATTCAGAGGGAAAAGAAGTTTTTGACCAATCAATCATTTCAAAAACTCTAAATGAATTTTTTGTAAATATTGGTCCTAATATGAATGCTAAAATACCACCCTCTAGAAATATTTTTAATATACCAAGTGTTGTTAATTCATTTGCTTACGAACCAATCACAAATGATGAAGTATATCTTCAACTTAGTCAACTCAACCCAAGGAAAGCCAACGGACCTGAAAATTTACCCAATAAATTTTGGAAGTTATTAGCACCAATAATCTCACCATTTCTAGCCAATATATTTAATGAATGTTTCGAGGTGGGAAAATTTCCTGCCATTCTAAAACAAGCTAAAGTAATTCCAATACACAAAAGTGGCCCTAAAAATGTAGCTACTAATTATAGGCCAATATCACTCCTGTCACCAATATCAAAGGTCTTTGAAAAGTTAATTTATTTTAGACTTGAAAATTTTTTGACTAAACATAATATTATTTCCACTCAGCAGTATGGGTTTCGAGAAGGCCATTCTACTGAAATGGCCATTGTTGATTTGACGAATAAATTAAAATTGCACATTGACGAAGGATATTTTACATGCTGTAGACTTGTCAAAGGCCTTTGATACGGTCGATCACAAAATACTTCTAAAAAAGCTGGAAGCTTATGGCATAAGAGGCAATATACATGACCTTCTTTCTAGCTACCTAAGTAATCGTCAGCAGTACACAGAATGTAATGGTGCCCAGTCAGAAAACAACGTGATTAAATGTGGTGTACCACAGGGATCAACCTTGGGTCCTTTACTATTCTTCTTGTATGTTAATGACTTACCTCTTCATACTAAATTTTACGTTAATTTATTTGCTGATGACACAGTACTGATGTTGAAAAACAGAAATATTGATCACCTTCAGCAACAAGTAAATGAACAGTTAAATGGCATTAATGATTGGATGATATACAATAGACTGTCTATTAATTATTCCAAGACAACTTATTTCATTACTCAGCCAAGGAGTAAAAGAAAGCTATTAAATGAAATTAATATAAAAATGGGAGAGCTGACAATTCAAGAACAAAACAATGCAAAATATCTGGGAATCCACATTGACCGAGCTTTAAAATGGAACTTACAAATTGAAAATGTTATAAAAAAACTTGCAAGTGCAGCGAGAATCTTATGTAAAATCCGACATTATGTAGATCGACAAACACTAATTAATCTCTATTATACATTTGCATACCCTCACCTAAAGTATGGAGTATTAGCGTGGGGCAACGCCGATAAAACTTTAATGCAAAAAATAACGGTTATGCAAAACAGGATCATTCGAATTATTAATTTCAAACTGTTAAAAGACCATGTCAAAATGAGTGTCCTGTACAAAGCAATGAACATTCTACAAGCACCTGACATATTTAAACTAGAAGTTGGTAAATTCATGCATTCTTTTCACCATCATACACTGCCTGAGAGTTTGCAGAGCTATTTCACCCCAACTAACGCTTCTCGCAAATATGTTACAAGATCTGTAACTAATAAAAACTATTTTATAAAACGAGTAAATACGCAAAGTGGGCAATCTTCGTGTACGTATACTGGAGCTAAAATTTGGAATGATATTTTACAAAATTTGAAATTAATGTCCAAGTATAGACTCGCCGAAGAATTTAAAAAACAAATAATTGCTAAATACTGATGTCACAGCCTCTACTCATCAAATGATGTCGTTTAGCTTTTTTTTGTGTTGTTTTGTTCGTTTGCTCATTGTCAATTTTTTCGAATGTCTTATCTTTATATGTCATGGGCAGCTTGACTTTGATGACCGTGAAACGGTCTCTCGCTATCCAGTTTTGCTGCTGCATGGTTGCCAACCTATTGACTTAAATGCTTGTTTTTCGCTAATTTGTATTAGCTACGTGGAACTGTGTCAGCGTAAACAAATAAACATACTTACTTACTTGCGTCTGGGCTCCATAAACCTAGCTTAGTATTATTTATTTTGTCTTATTTTTTGTCTTACCGTCAAAGCTTGATTGTGACATCATAAAAGCAACGCAATCTTATTTAGAACACGAAGAAGTAAGGCATAGATAGGCATGAAGCATTGTTAGCACTTCAGGCTGTCACTCAGTGTTGCCAGATTGGGCTAAAAGTCGCAAATTGGGCTACTTTTAAGCGTTCTTGCGCCTAAATTTTAAAACTTGCGTTTTTTTGGGCTACTTTTTGTAAGCAGCTTGCTATTTTTTTGTTTTGGGCTAATTTTGATTCCAGAGTTAATTGCTTTTTTGAATAACTTTTCTTCGTAGACGGTAGATTTTTTTCTTTGGTTTTCCGAAAATAAGATAAAAGATAGTTTTTGCTTAACAATACAATCAGACAATATTGTTGGTTGTTATTTTTTAGAATGCTCAATAGTGTGACGTCATGAGAAGATTATATTTTAAATGGGACAGCTTATTATTAGTGCCGTTATAGTTAAAATTTTTGGGAATTAAGCAGTAACAACTGTTGCCAAATGAAAGAATGTCATGACGTTACACAGGTAGCGACACACTGGTACCAGTACTATATAATAATCCTCTAACACTAAAACATGCATAGGTGTAGAAACAATACCATTTCCTGAATCCATAACGTTACCACTAATCCCAAAGTGAACACTATGCTATTGCGATTATATATACTGGTACTTTACCACTGTGGAATTCGACAGATACTGGTACACAGGCCCGGATGGCAGATGCTTCCATGTAGCCCGGGCTGTGATTAAGTCTGTACAAAGCTTTTTACTTGCAAAGTTTCAATGATAGACCGAAACCAAATCTACCGACCCGGCAGGGTATCCACTCTTCCGGATGCTCAGCCAAGGCCTACTAACCGGCAAACGTCCTTTTCAGGACGGGGCGATGTTTGTTCTGCTTCAGGGCACATCGTCAACAAGTTCCGAAGGCCAGCAATCCTGCGGCTGAACATTGAAGGCCTCACTGCAAGCAAGATGAATGTCCTTCACCATCTCGCTGTGCAGTTTGAGGCACTCGTTATCCTACTGCAGGAGACCCACTGTGCTTCTACCGACAAGCTTGTGATTCCAGGCTTTGCACTAGCTGGGTCCTGTTTAAACAGGATACACGGCCTTGCTACATTTGTCCATGAGCGACTAAAATGAACCCTAGTAGATCAGTCCCCATTTACATCAGAGACTGAGTGGTTATGCGTAGACGTTGATGGTTATAAAATTGTCAGCGTTTACAAACCTCCACCTACACCATTGCAGACTACCGACCTACCAGTGTTTCCACACCCTGTCCTGTACTCGGGTGATTTCAACTGCCCGCATGTGAATTAGGGCTACAGCGGCAACAGCGCTGATGGAGAGTGCCTTGTTGCTTGGGCAAACCTTAAATGTCTTGTCCCTCTCCATGACCAAAAGGACATGGCCACTTTCCACTCAGGCCGCTGGAACACTGGCACCAACCCGGACCTGGCGTTTGTTAGTGTTGGTCCTGATAGTCGCTTACCTGACAGGCGTATTTTAGATAAGTTTCCTAGGTCACAACATCGACCTTCGCTCATTGTTCCACCAAGGCTCACTCTGTCAGTTCCGAGTATGCCTGTTAAGCGATATGGAACTTCTGCAAGGCCAAATGGAGCCATTACAATGCCCTGACCATCCAACTCGCTAAGAGCTTGTTGCCACCTGATACATCTGATGTGGACCGGGCATACCAGGACTTCTGTAATGCCATCAGCACAGCAGCCAAAAAGTATATCCCACGTGGTCGACGAAACGACCACATTCAGTGATGGGATGCTGAGTGTGAGAACCTCTGACAGATGTTCCTGCAATCGCCTGAGGGATCCGACTCTAGCAGGGCTGCTTCTGCCCTGCTGTCCAGGCTTGACAGAAAACACACGGACCGATGGTCTGAGGCAGTCCAAACCATCGACTTTTCTCACTCCAGTCGTAAAGCATGGAGCATATTAAACAACTTAACTGGTAGATCACGACGCTCCCCTCGGCATTGTGCAGTTTCAGCCAATGCCATCGCATCAGTACTGGTCAATAACGGCAAATACGAGGATATTGATCGCACGTCATCCCGGCTTGTGTCTCAAGAAGTATCTGATCTTTGGAGGGCCTCTACAACAAGTGCAGTGAATGTCTGTGGAAGCTTTACTCCCTCAGAATTCGCAGCCGCCCTCAAACATCTGAAACCAGGAAAAACTCCACGCCCAGATTCTATCTGCCCTGAGCTTTTGCTCCATGCTAGAGCTGCCCTGAAATCCTGGCTGTGTGGCTTTCTTTCATCCTGTTTGCACCACCTCAAAATTCCAAAAACCTGGAGAAGAGCGTTGGTTGTCGCGATCCCCGAACCAATGAAACCTGTAGAGGACCCCAAGAGTTATCGCCCCATCTCTTTGCTCTGTGTCCCCTACAAGATCCTCGAGAGGCTCATTTACACCCGTACCGAGCCCATTGTCGACCCGCTTCTTCCTCAGGAGCAAGCTGGGTTCCGACAGGGTAGGTCCACAGTAGACCAAACTGTTCTACTTACCCAACACATCGAGGACTCATTTGAAACCAAGAAGAAGGCCGGTGCTGTTTTTGTCGATCTGACAGCTGCTTATGACACTGTCTGGCATCGTGGCCTCACCTGTAAACTGCTGAGACTCCTTCCTGATAAACACATGGTCCAAATGATTATGAAACTTATCCGGAATACAAGTTTCACCCTTTCCATCGGTGACAGCAAGCGAAGCAGATTACGACGTTTGCGAAATGGCCTCCCACAGGGATCAGTCTTGGCTCCCCTCCTTTTTAACATCTACACATACGATCTGCCTTCCACAATTTCCCAGAAGTATGCGTATCTCGACGATCTGGCATTGATGCATACCTCGAAAGACTGGAAGACTTTGGAGGGCACTCTAAGCCAAGACATGACAACACTTTCAGCGTATCTCCAGACTAGGAGGCTGAAGCTCAGCCACACTAAGCTTTCAGCGTATCTCCAGACTTGGAGGCTGAAGCTCAGCCACACTAAGACGGTGACGACGGCCTTTCATTTAAACAACCGAGAGGCGAAACGTGAGCTCAAAATCTTCAACAACGGCAAACTATTGCCATACTGTCCAACTCCAACCTACCTTGGTGTAAAGCTGGACAGGTCGCTCACTTTCCGTCATCACCTAGAGGCATTGCGCAAGAAACTTTCCACTCGCGTCACACTGTTGAGGCGACTTGCAGGCTCGGGATGGGGTGCAGGAGCCAAAACATTGCGAACAGCCGCCTTGTCCCTGGTTTACTCCACAGCTGAGTACTGCGCACCCGTTTGGTGTCGTAATGCTCACACTCGGCTAATCGACAGTGTTTTAAATGACGCCTTGCGCATTGTCACTGGATGTCTGCGACCCACTCCAACGGACTACTTGCCAATCCTCGCAGGCATCCAGCCAGCTGAGCTTCGCCGTCGAGGAGCGACACTCTCCCTGGCTAGCCGCGCCACCCTTAACCCTGGTCATATTCTACATGAGCAGCTGGTCTGGAAACAAAATGCGCACCAGGGAAGGCTCAAATCAAGACGTCCGTTTGTACCCGCTGCACAGAAACTACTGGATAGTCTGACCGAATCAGACATTCGTGCAGCGCAATGGATGGATTATGTATGGACTATGGAGTACTTGAAAAGTGCATCAAGGCTTCATGCTTTTATTCCCAGTGGCAGTCCTAAGCCTATTGGAATGGGTTTGCCCAGAACATCTTGGGTAAAACTGAATCGTCTGCGGACTGGTGCGGACTGGCGTAGGGCGATTCCATCCATCCATGTACAAATGGGGTGTTGCTCCTTCACCGATATGTGAGTGTGGTGCCTCTGAGCAAACTGCAGACCACATCATTTCTACATGCCCCCTACATCGTGCACCAAAAGGAATACAAGGTCTGTTGGTCCTGGATGATGACACCCGACGCTGGCTCAAAATCAACGCCGTCAACATCTAAACCGTCGGAAGAGGATGCCCAACCACACGACGACCGCTTTGTGTTCTTTCGACCAACGTGCTGTTAGTAGATGATACATTTCAAATTTGCACTGATTGTGAATGTTTTCTCTTCCTTGCAGTTAAATCAGTCCGCCCATAAGCTAAAGATTGTTGTAAGTAACTTGTCTTTTTGTTTCAGATATATTTGTAAATGGAGCACGTACGTGTGCTTAATTGTTTTGTTAAAAAATCATTTGGGCTACTTTTTATGGCAATTTGCTACTTTTCAATGGATTTGGGCTATAAACCACTAAAAAAATCTGGCAACCCTGCTGTCAATGTTAAATGAGAAGGTGTTGTATCTTGAGCTCAATAATACCCAGACAGTTTGATTATTTTTCCAGTCGTCCTTATTTTGGGTTCCAAATCGATGGAATTTTTGTTTATACGTCAGACGGTCAGCTAGTTTTAGAAGCTGCGGAAAACGCTCGCAGGAAAACATTTTGAAGCCTGTGTTAAATAAAAGAATTGATCGTTTCTTGGTTTTGTGGATTGCTGTTAAGAATCAATTGCAGAGAAATTTGTTTGCATTGAAAGTACTCAGTTTTTTCATTGACCAGTAATTGCTTTAAGGAGGCTTTACACAGAATACAATGCAAAATACGTATGCAAATTACGTACAAAATCGTATCAAAATACGTACGTAGATTTCAAACTAGGGTACGTAGATGCAAAATTGGACGTAATCGCATTTTGTGTAAAGACATATCCGTCAGGTTCATTCATCAAAAATCGCACGAACATGCATGAAATGCAAAATCGGATGAAAATCGCATTTTGTGTAAAACCACCTTTACCTTCCATTTTGCTTGCGGATAAAGAGGGGCCCCACCTGAAGTTTTCGGGGGGGGGGCTCAGTTGGCCTAGCGCCGGCACTGGGATTGTATTAGCTTGCAGCAGTGGTAATTATGTACTTCCACGCTTCCACCAGAGTTCTCTTTAGGCTTCCACGTGTGTGCAACTTGGCTGCTCGAACAGTTAAATAAATTGTTACGTCACAGTATCTATTATATTTACTGTCGGTATACGAGTCGTCACTACAATCTTTCGGCCATAAAGCCATTAATAGGGGGGAGGGGCTTAATTGCAACTTTTTTTACAGACGCCACTGAGTCCCTATTTAAATTATGCTATGAGTCTGTACCACCACAAAAATACAAAAAATTTTGCTATGTACGTTAAAAACCCTTGTTCAAATAAAACATGAAGGTAACTGGTATTGAACAAAAAATGCAGCTTAATAACGTTGTAAGTATGGTGGTATACGGTAATAATAGCAATTAATACACTGGTCAGTTACTGTTCACTTTAATTCTAAGTATGTCGGTGCCGTATTTCTTTTTTTTTTTCTTTGAATTGCTCTAATAGTTTGTTGCTTTCTACTGATTTTGCACATATAAGGTAATGGCAGTGCAGAACCAACCAGCATCATTACTATGCTAATTCATCGACAGTGGATTTCTTTGTACTTTGCTTCAGTACAATCTTGCAGTGGATTTCTTTGTACTTTGCTTCAGCAGTTCAGTACGTTTTCAAGTTCCTGGCATACACAGCTGTTTTTAAGCGATGGTGCTTTTACATCAAATGAAAAACTTCACTAGATTTTGGAAGAGATACGCAAGTGCCTTGAGCAAAGCGAACCTGGTGGTACATGACTTTTCTTTTGATGTAAGCTGTCACATCATTGTTAACAAATAAAACGATGCAAGTTGCATCTTCTGCTCGGAATATGATTATCCGAAGTTTTAAAGAAACCGTAAGCTCATTGATCGTTGATTAATAACTGAGTTTCTTTGGACGAAAGCCCCTGTTTCAAGAGATCTATATGCGTTTCATTCCATTCTTTACCAATTTTCGAAATGGTTTCACAATTTTGAAATGTTTTCCAAGTCCTCCTTTTGATTGAAATTCTACCAAATCAACTAGTTGGGCTATCACATTAGACTTGCTGCTACACGGCCAACTGCTTTGCTCCAGGGATCTTAAGTTGTACTTGATTGTACGAACATCTCTTTCACCTGTTCACTGTTCAAGTTGATTATTGGTGCCAAATCCAAAATAGGATCCGAAGAGTCGAGCTGATGAATACCTTTATCATTTCCAAATAATGTGCAGATGATGTTTGAGGGAAATCGAGATGGCAATCTCAGGAAGAACGGAAAGTGCCATGCTGAGATCAATGTGTGCAGTGAAATTAGTGGATAGAAAGAATAATGAGGAGTTGATGAAAATGCTGGGTTTGGAGGAAATATTAGATTAAATGGCAAAGATAAATGGAGTATTGTGGCATGAACAAGTGGTTAGGAGAGATGATGATAACGTTCTAAAGAAGGCATTGATGCTTGAAGTGAATGGGCAGCGAAATGAAGGAAGGCCAAAGCAGATATGGAGGAGCAAGTTGAAGAGAATTTAAATAAAATTGGGTTGAGGTAGTACAAGGCTGCAAATCGCACAAGATGGAAAGAGGGAGTGAGAGCGATCGCTGAAAGAATGAGGTGCGTCTGTCCACCTCGACCAAGACCAAAACCCACCGGATTGAAACTGGATGATCATGATAATGCCCTATTTGTTTAACAAAGCCATCTATCTTTCTGTGAAGAGTTTGCAAGATTGGTGGAGCAACTGTGGTGGTGCAGCTGAATGAATGCCTGAACTTCCATAAGAACTTCCCCAGGCAAAGACTTGCATTGACCTATCCTATCATTGCTGATGTTGCTGAAAGCCGGTCGAGTAAAATCTAGCAAGTTTATTGGGTTGCAGTGGAGTAAATTGTCATAAAGCGCAAGTATAGTTGGAATCAACTCCCACTATCCCATTGGGTCAAAGTTAGTAATGTTTACAAAAAGTTAAATGAGATGGTCGGCCCCAACATCACAAAAAATGGAAAGAAATCCCAAAATAGCAAAGTATTTTACTACACAAATTCGTGTATTGGTGGTATGAGTGATGCTGATGAATTATGATGATTTCTTATCCTCCTGTCAGTTGAAAGCGGTGGAGGCACTAAACGTAAAACGAATCCAGACGTGGTTAGGAGTTGCCGTTAGTAGTTATAGATGGGCCGTTTCAGACCAAAAGTGGTGAGCAAATTGGTGAGCCGAAAATGACGTCATACGTCATGACCAACCTATGCGTCGGCGTATCTAAAAAAACGATGCATTTCCATTCTTTTAGAGAGTTCGTAGTTCAGTAGTTTGTGGTAATATGGAATATTTAGTTTACTTGACAACGTACTTGCTAATTTAATTGCATTGACAAAATTGCTTGTTTACTGATTGACATAACTTGATTTTATCAATCTATGTTTTGTTATGTAAATTGCTTTTATCTTTAATGTTTCTAAGTATGGGCATTGCAAGTTTGCATTCAAACCCAAACTATTACATTAATTTGCAACACGAATTCCTTTCACAATTTAATTTTTTTATTTTTATTATTTTCTTTTATTTAAAACTGTTTTTCATTATGAAATAAGTTATGTAAAGATTTAATTACTTCTAAAGTTTTTGTTGCAGTTTTGAATTTTATGCAATTAAAAATTAAATAGTTTTTTTTCATTTTTAATTTTTATTTTATGATGAAGGAAATATTTTTGTTACAGCATTGCAATTAAAAATTTAACGTTTTTTAATTTAATTTTTATTTTATGATGAAAAAAACACTTTTGTTACAGCAATCAAAAATTTAATATTTTTTAATTTTTATTTTATGATGAAAGAAATATTTTTGTTACAGTATTGCAATTGAAAATTTAATAGTTTGTTTTTTTTATTTTTATTTTGTGATGAAAGAAATATCGATTTAATACTTCTTAGATAAACTATTGCTGCATTTTAGTTTTACGTATGTGATAGAATTTATACTTTAGTTATTTTGACAATTCTAAAGTTGTTGTTACATTATTTCCTTTCCAGTATTTTAAAAAACTTTTGCGTTAATAGTATTATTTACCAGTTCAATAACTTAGGGAATTATTGTTATCTTCCTTTAACATAATATTTTTTTTTTTTGAAAGTATTTTTATTATGAAATAAATCATGTAAAAAATTTAATTATTTCTAAAAATTTTTGCTATTGTATTGAATTTCAGTTAATAAAAGTTACGCTTTTGTTATGGTTTTGTGCAAAAAATATTGAGGGTTGCTGAGTTGACTTGATCACAAACATACCACCAGATGGGGTCGCTGAGTTGACTTGCTCACAAACAAATGACTAGATGCGGTTTCTAAGATGCTGTCAGCAGTTATGTTGTTACGTACCACAAGTGTAAAATCATTTTATCTATTTAAATTTGGACAAAATACACACTAACGATTTTTACTAACAAAAATATAAAGGAAAACAGGTATTTGACTTTCATGGAAGTTAGTGTATATTGCGCAATAGTGTGTAAGTTTGTTTATATTGGTTCAATAACGTCATGGATGCTGAAATAATTTGTGATATCTGTCATAAAAAGTTTATGAAAAAGTCCAATTTGAACCGACATGTGAAAACAATACATGAGAAGAAAGAAGACTTTGCGTGTATGAAATGTCAGAAAAACTTCAAGGAGATGCATCATTAAAAAACGCCACCAACAAAAGTGCGGAAAATGTAGAAGATGTGGAGCACGATTTGATTCGCTGACAGATTTTGCAAAACATTCTTGCAAAAGAAAACAAGCTGAAAATCAAAAAACACCAACTAAAAAAGCATAAAAGTCGTATCGAAAACCGAATTACAGCGACGATATTCGAGCAAAGAACCGGAAGGAGTTTGAGATTTTAAAAAATAAACACTTGGATGAAGAGGACCCAAAATTGCGGGAGTTTCTTTCAAAATACTGGTCCAGCATCAGAACTTTCTCAAAACATGGAAAAGTACAGAGCTTACATAATTTTTATTTTCGAAATTTTGAACACATGA
The DNA here is from genome assembly GCA_964006365.1 of Trididemnum miniatum. NCBI lineage: Eukaryota > Metazoa > Chordata > Ascidiacea > Aplousobranchia > Didemnidae > Trididemnum > Trididemnum miniatum. Next base: position 38,979,451 of record OZ023231.1, on the reverse strand, counting down.
TCGACACAATTGCTGAAAGAATAATGAGGGATCAACAAACCAGATTCAAACTGAATTATAGCTTTGGGTACGTCCTGAGGAATATTGACACTGACGAACTCCGCTATTATCACCCCTCTAGCAACAACGCTCAAGTATTGGACACAGCTGTGACCATAAGCAACAGCAATGAGTTAGAGGAATCTTTACGAAACATAGCAGCGGAGGATTTTTTGGAAAATTTCAACCGACCGAATACAAAGTGGAAATCACTCCACATCACCAATTTGGTTTTCTAACTCAATCATTTGGCGGATGCATCTCTATCAGGGCCCGTAGAGTTTCCAGACTTTTTAACGCATAATCGAGGGGTGGTGAATCATAGAGCCAGCGACAACCTATGTTTTTTTCGTTGTTTATCTACATTCCGAGGTACTGATAAAAAACGGTGTGAACAGAATGCTAAACAGTTATTTACCGCTTATTGCAAACATTTTCATATCGATCTTGATCAGTTTCAAGGCGTTCTTCTTATTGATTTTCCAGAGATAGAAGATTTTTTTTTTTTTTTTTTTGAGATTAATATCGTTGTGAACCGGCTGTTAGCTCAGTTGCAAAGCGCACGCTATCGGTGCGGGAGGTCTGGGGTTCCATTCCCGGGCCGGTCAAATCGACACAGTGTCGCCAACGACTCGCCACCGTTGCGGCGCTTCTTCGGAGCTGTGTAGCCCAGGCGCTAAGCCGCGGAGATGGGCCCCGCAACTCGTTACACGCTTCGGCGTAATACGGCGAGTATAATGAAGATTTTTTAATATCGTTGTTTACCAGCTCCAAGATAAAAAAGCGAAACTAATACAACGTAGTCGCGAGTTGTACGATGAAACCATGCAATTGAATGTTTTTAAAAATCATTTAAGCTTGATTGTTGACTTTGAAAAGTATTGTGATGTTTATCAATGCCAGCGATGTGACAAACTATGATATGGACGAAAACATTTTTTGAGGCACACCATCTCCTGCGACCAAGCTGTTACACAATCTTTTCCAGGTGGTATTTTTAAAACCAACCAACTATTTTTCAAAAATTAGAAGATATAGACGTTTTTGTACCCCACGATCAACGACATTACCCTTTTTACTGTTGCTACGATTTCGAGTCGATTTTAAGTCAAAACAATTTACCTGAAAACGGTGAAAAACCTTCTTTTACTTCCAAACACATCTCTTTAAGTGTGGGCATAGCTTCCAATATCCCAAATTTGGAAGTTCCCATTTGTTTTGTTTCTGAGGGTAACGAAACTGTATTAGTTCAAAAAATGGTTGATTATATGGAAAAACTATCAGATGCTGCATGTGCAATCCTGCAGGAAAGATATGAATATGTGTTTGATGCTCTTGCTATCAGTCCCAATTGTCGGAGCGAAAATCTTTTAAAAGATTTTGATGCTTTCATTTGAGAACTCCCTATACTGGGTTAGAACAGCTCTAAATATGACCTTCCTTTATTTCAAACCATACTGATTCGCGAATTGGTGGAAAAAATTGATTTTGTGATTCAAAAAGCAAACACTTATCTCTGTTTAAAGACTGCCAAACTTCGATTTTTGGATATTCGAAATTACATTTCTCCTGGCTTCAGCTATCGATCTTTTCTTTTGGCTTACGGTTGCACTGCAGAGAAATTTTTCTTCCCTTACGGCTTCATTCGTGATTTAAAAGCATTAGAGCATCCGTTTGTTCCACCGTACGAGGCATTTTTTAGCGAAATCACAAATTCTAACATCTCTCTCTCAGAATACGAGTTTGTCAAAAAGGTCTGGAAAGAAAAAGAGTGGAAGACTCTCAAAGATATGCTCATTTATTACAACGTGATGGATTGCGGACCTTTTGTTGAAGCTGTAGGTAAAATGTTACAGCCTTATTTGGCACAAGGTATTGATATATTTAAATCTAGCTTTTCTGTTAGTGGAGTTGCTAAAATTCAAATGCTCCAGAGATGTGAAAAAGAAGCTTTTTTCTGTCTGTTTCCCAAAAGACACGCTGACCTTTATCATACTTTGAGATCCAATATCACAGGCGGACTATCCACTGTTTTTACCAGACTAGCTATTAAAGACGAAACAAAAATTCGTCCTCATGAGGTATCTAACCCAGAAACGTGCAAGAAAGTAATAGGTCTTGACGCGAATAGTTTGTATTTGCACGCTATATCCCCAGACTTGCCTTGTTCATACTTTATTCGCTATCGAGAAAAAGATCATTATCGCCCAGATCCTTGCTGCAAATACGGGCTCTCATCTTATCAATGGTTAAAATGGATCAGTCACACCCAAAATAAAGAAATTCAGCACAAATATTCAGGTCAAGGTGAAAAGAAACTGACTCAACACTCGTTGATTGTTGACGGGTTCGCTCCAGCGACTAACGAAGTTTTTGAATTTGATGGTTGTTTTTGGCACGGATGCGACTAGTGTTCAGCAAATCCTGACGGTAGTCCCAAAAACATTCATCCGGTAAACGGAAAAACCTATGAACAGCTTCGACAAGACACTTTGAATAAGACTAAAAAGTTAGAGGAAGCAGGTTATAGAGTCAATAGAATAAGAGAATGTGAGTGGAAAAAGCTAAAAAGAAATCCGGAAGTCCCTTCATTTCTAAAAAAGCCAAAGTGTGTAGAGCCTCGCAACCAGCTGACGTTTGAAAAAATTATAAAGGACATCCAGTCTGAATCGCTTTTTGGGTTACTTATCTGCTCTATTCACACCCTGGAAGAATTGAAACCAAAGTTCTCTGATTTTCCACCGATCATAAAAAACACAACGATTTCACGTTCTGATATTGGAGAATACATGCAAAAAATCGCAGAAGAACAAGGATTTTTGAAAAAACCGAGAAAGTACCTCATCAGCAGTTATTTTGGAGAAGAGATTCTTATCAATACTCGGATGGCAAAATTCTATCTGGAGTTGGGGTTAAAAATCACTCGCATCCAAGAATTTATTCAATTTTTCCCCATGAAGTGTTTTGATGAACTTTCCCAGCAAATTGTGCAAAACCGTCGTCTTGGCGATATCGACCCAGATAAACAAGTGTTAGCGATGACGTCAATGCTCTGTGGTAACAGTCTTTACTCTGCTACTGTTTTGAATCGAAGCAAACACCGTGCTGTTACGTATCATATCGATTGCAACATCAACAAAGCAATCAATAACCCACGGTTTTCGCACTTGGAACAATTGAAATCCGGTCTATACGAAGTAAAGAGCTTGAAAAAGCAAATCACACACGACCTCCCCCTTCAATTAGGGATCTCTGTTTATTTAGAAGCAAAACTCCACATACTTAAATTTTTTTACCACTTTTTGGATAAGTATATCCCAAAAAAATGCTATTCATTGATCGAGAGCGATACAGACTCTCTTCAGTTTTCTATTAGCCGTGACTCTTTAGATGATTGCGTCCCTCAACATCTCAAAGAAGAGTATTTTAGAGAAAAAAGGAAGTATATGCTGGCAAACTGCTGTGATGAGTGCCTAATAAAGTTCATTGACGTCAAAGTCTCTGGAGGTATCTGGACACCACCTTCTTGCTGTCAAAAAAGAAATGCTTTTGATGCAAGGATGCTCAGATTAATGAAAACCTAGTATGAAGGAGAAAAGGCGGTTGCTTTAACTTGCAAAACGTATTTTTGAGAGGGAAAAAGCAAAAAACAAGTCTGCAAGGGCGTTAGTATCCGACAAAATCCTTTAACTTTTGAAAAATACTTCCAAGAACTTGATTCTACGCAACCATTAAGTGTTGTATATAGAGGGTTCATTACTCGAAAACACAATATCTTAACATACCATCAAGAAAAAAGAGGATTGTCCCCCTTTTACTGCAAACGTGTTGTTCATCAAGACGGAATTCACACATCTCCCCTAAATTTATAATTCTACTTTACAATCGACTGATTTTATGTGAAGAGTTAGGACCGGATCCCTTTATTTTAGATTCATCGCCTTGAAAAATAATTCGTTGAGTTTGGAGACTTCAAATTCATTGGCTTTGAAAGTCATCAAAAGCACATGAGCGGATTCAACTTGAATCTAATCCTAGAAGATATTTGTTGAATCTTGTTTGTATTTTTTCTGCGTTATGTGAATACTTGATTTGTGTTAGGAATAATGTATGATTATACAAATTGAAGTGAGCATTACTACTATTTTGTGAAGAGAGCGTTTTCTTTGTAAATACCATTATACCTCTGTCTTGTATATTTTTGTTCATGTAAATATTCGTGCGTGCGTGAAAATATAGTGATGAAAACTACGAAACGAGTGATGAAAACGATGAAACTTTGATTTTTCTGCGAGAACAGCAAAAGTTTTCTCTTGTTTTACTCGTTTACTGTCACGGTAAGACTCTAGCTTCACGCTTCGCTGATCAGTCTTCGGCGCGTATCGACAGCTACTTGACTGAACATTGAGCAAAGTCGAAATCTCAGCGTTAAACCCACATTTAAAGCAACAAATTAATTTTATACTTGTGGTACGTAATATACGTTTTTTTTAACTCTGAAACATGTTGTATAGACTGCTAGTGCCACAGATACGGCAGTGAAAAAATTAGTTTACGTAACCTGAGACGTTTTCACGTACTAAAAATTTTATAAATTTAAGTCTGTGATAATTCTTAATACGTATCACAAATATTACGCAACGATTTCACCTATTAAAAGCAAATCAAACTCAGGCATGTGGTAAAATCTATGTGTGAGCTCGTTTAATTACTTCCTGTTTTTTATTGCAATGAGATGGTACGATAGCAGCAACAATGAGATGGTACGATAGGTCATCAATATACACTGAAAACAGGAATGGACTAAGGACACCTCCTTGTCGAACACCATTAGAGACAGAAAAAGAAGACGACATTTGACTACCCCAAGACACTTGCATGCTTTGTGATTTATACCAGTATTATCTCAGAATTTGACAACCTAAAGTCAGCCATCTTGAATGACACAAAGCACCAACTTCTGGCAATCATTCATGGAGCTTTACACCCAGATCTGCAATTACTAGAAATCCGGTCTTTTGTGTCATTCAAGATGGCTGACTTTAGGATGTCAAATTCTGAGATAATACGTTTCCCAAGATAAACCAAATTTGACGTCAGTTCTTCTCACTAAATTTTGCGTTAAGATATATTTTCCAAACTTTTTTGAATTCAAAGCAAAGAACTCGATTACGGATGGCCCCAAAAAGTTTTTTCTATGCTTAGGAGAGGAACACAATTTCCTAATGAACAAGTGAGAGATATTGCCCTGAAAGGTTTGCGGCGTAATGCCTTTTTTGCTCATCCTGAGCATGTAATTATTGCGATGCTTGGTGATGAAAACAAACCGGTCAGAGATATTGCTGTTGATAAAATTATGTCTCTACACGATGCACTCACTGTGGGCCACACTGACACCTTTGAAGAAACAAACTGCGAGAAAGTAAAAGCGGTGAGGAAGTTCAAGGTTCCATTCATAAACGAAAATGCAACTTTGTATCACCAGCTAGTTGATCTGCGCTTGATCATCTAACAAATGATGAGCTCAAAAGTGTCCAACAAGAACCTATGTTCTTCAAGCAGCTCTGCCACAACCAAGCTGTGTTACGCCATGTTAAGTTGATCAATCAAGCATCCGCTACTGTGGGAGGTTATGGAAGAAGAGATGGCCGTATGCACCAGATGATCAATCCACGATCCGTGGCGCAGTAACTTGAAGCCGTCGTTTTTGCGACGACCATGATCGCAAGGTTAACGGTTTAACTCCCTACCTAGTCTCGTTGATGCGTCCTTGGATAAGATGCTTCACGATGATTATCTCTGCATGATGGAATGCGGCAAGCAGCAAACTAAAGAAGTCAAAAGCAATATTCAACCGGAAAACTTGGGAACAAGGAAAACTCCTTAGCGAGTCTGGATTTGTCCTAAGCAGCAAGCATAGCGCCTCCGCCACTTTCTCGTGGTTGGAGGATAAAGATGAAAAAATCAATCTCATGAAAAATTTTGATTTTAAGAAGCAATTTGTGTAATACTTGTGCGACCTCTATTCACTAAAATGACCACATTTACGTTTTGAGGGAATAACTGTTTTTCTAAGCAAAATAGCGCAAAATATTCTTTTATAGTACATATAAACTTGTTAGTTCTGCATCATTTCACTCCCACACCAGCTTTCTACGACATGTAGTTTAGAAGTTACTGAGTTTTCACTATTTTTTCTTATTTCTGACCACTAGGTGTCAGTTCTGGTACATTTCACTAGGCAACGAGCCAAAATTGGTTTTAAAGTTAGTTTTACCATATTTGGCAATGATCTAGGATGGCTCTTTTTTTTGTTTCAAAATTTTTTAAATTTTGACGCAGCCTACTGCCCACATATGGCCCGAATATTTAAGCACAAAATCACGAAAGAAAAGATCGATTCAGCAACCCCCTCTGGCGTCGGTCTGCTTTTTTTGGTCATAATTACAAAACAACAAGCCTTATACGTATGCCGAGAAATATAGGAGCAAGTCGATCGTTTTCGGCATTTTATTAGAATAAGGCAAGTTGAGTGCTATGGTACTGTTTTTTCTTTCAAAATCAAAACCATGCGAGCTAAACGTATCTCCTTTCAGGCTAATGCCATTTGGAAGTTTGAAAAGGGTTCGATTCTTTGCGTGACTGGCTATCGCTCGCTGCTTAGAATTTGCGTTGAAAACCGTGCAAACTAAGCTGCATAGAGCTAGGGTTAAAAACTACGCGAACTCAGCTGCATAGTGTTTCAAAGACGTATTGATTTCCTTTATGTAGGTAGCTTTCTAATAGAGCTGTTTAAGTGCTGCGTCACAATACCCATTGTTTGGTTTCAAACAAACTGGAACCTAGCTTTTAAGGCTGGAAAAACACGTTAAAGTGTCAGTACGGCCAAAATGAGTTTGCATTCTTGGCTTTAAAACTGTTAATGTAGACGCTATTCGACAATTTCCGAAAAGTTTTATTTGCACTTTTCAAGTCACCACACTCCTGAATAAACATCGCCCTTCGTTTGATCCGTTTGTCAAGCATGAATGATTTCAGAAATAAAATGACTGGGTTGACGTCACGGATTGCGGTATTTCAGCAAGCGCGAAAGGTTTTGGCTAGCAGCGGAAAACAATTTCAGGTAGGACTAGGTGGTCAGTGTATTCAATCGTATTGTTTTGATTACGTAAATTACGGTACCATACCAGTAGTTAGCCTAATAAATAGTAAAGATATAGTTAGCTATCTGGTATAATCAGTTGTAGCCTAATTGGCCAAGGAGCACTGTACCGGTACCAAGCCTACAACTGTAGAAGTCGACAGCGATGTGCAGCTTACCAGTATAAACCGATACACTTGGCTATGCTTATACATAGCCAACATATGCGTTATAGTTTTGTATGTGCTCAAGATAAGTGTTTAGCAATTTAAGCTACCGGTACCCTATGAATAGCCTAGAACTGGTCAGGCTTGGAAAAAGTACATTTTTTAACCAATGAAGCATTTTTAAGGCCCAAATGTTAGCTTAGCCTTCCATTAGTGATAAAGCTCCCATTGAATTTCCTTATACATTTTAGATGATTGTTTAAAAAATATGACGTCAATCAACACACTTTGTTTGCCTTTTAGATAATTCAAAAAGTGCGCTTTGATTTTTTAATTTTGTAATATGTAATACGCTATTCATTGTAAATAAAATTATTTCATAATTAATCACTATTCGTCTTGTGATTGTGAAAGTGGCATCCAGAAAAACTACCTCAAAGTCTTGATAGCAGCACCGACAGAATACCAGTATCTAATATCCATCTTTTGGAAGCATCATGCCATACAGATGTGTGGTAAAGGGGTGTGGATCTTGTCCCATTTCCTCTCAAACATGTATTTAAAATTTCCAGATGATATTAACTTGCAAACCAAATGGAACAACTTTGTGAAACAAACAAGAAATTGGAATGGTTCTAGAAAAGCTAGCAGAATATGCAGTAAACACTTTCATGAATCGGATTTTACGAATTATCAACGGTTTTCCTCTGGTTATGCTAGATTACTAAATTTGAAATGCAATGCTTGTCCTTCTATCTATCCTGAAAAAAACAGCATCCAACTCTATCAGTCCAATTAGATCCTACACCAATCACTCCTTCCACATCTTTAGCAGAAGGCAGTGCGCATTTATTCGATATTGATGGAATGCAACCAGCTCCCATTTTCATTCTTGAGAATGTTGGTACATGTACAGTCAAAACAGAACTGACGCCAAATTTTCTAGATGTAAGTTTATCTTGTAAAGAAATAAGTAACTTATGCTGATTAAAGAAGCTTAAAACATTTTTAGTTGGCAATATTGTAGGGATTTTCAAGGAATTAGGCAAGCTAAGCTGAAAATGATTTTCAATTGTTTATACTTCTGTCAAGTGGCATAATATTATATTGTGGACAAGACTCATACAGTCATAGGAGCAATTATTAGTACCTACAATTGTTTTCTTTTGGTATACGTGTACTAAATATAAATATAAATTATTTGCATTTCAAGTACGGTAACAAAGCTTCTTGCAACTTAATAAGCTGAATAACAGTTTTGATTATGCAAGCCAGTCTCCACCTATCAAAGATCTTTAATTAAAAAGTGCAAAAACGCAGTAGCGATGTCACTTTTATCTGGTAAAACAATGGAAAACAATCCGGATAATCCAACCTGATGCTGAGCAAAAATAGGTCTGTCCTGTAAAAATGTATTTACTTATTAAATACCGGTAGGCTACTGTGGATGTCAACTATTAATGCTTTGACACTGAATAGCGGTAGCAAAGTTTTTTTAAACGAAAAGATAATGTGTTTCTTGAAATAGTAATTTAAAACTTGACACTTCACATTTTGACGCTTAAAAAATCTAATTAATTTACTGCATTAAAGCTAGCACTAAATCATTAAAAATTGACGTCACGACAGCCAGCATCAACAATAACTTTATGCCGCAATTGATGGGCCAATACGCATCACTGATTTAGGTTTACTTTTAACTTAAAAACATTCAATAAAATTAGTACACATACACTGTAATAGTTGTTTTTAGGTTAATAATGACTCGATTTTTGCAAAACCCTGGATGTGTGATGCTGCAACCCAATGGGAATCTTGTCAACTAAACTATGCCCCGACTCCTGCAAGACCCTTAATGTCTGTTGCTTCAACTCAATGGGAATTCGGTTACACAATTGCAATGGTGTCAAAAAAATGTCAAACTTACGCTAGAGTTAAATAACTGGTGAGTTTAAGAAAAGTTTATCATGCAAAATGCATCAATGATACTATGCATTTCACCCTATATTTTAAACCAAAGATACGAATGTGTTATGATGTTCATTGTATAACAACTTGACGTACTTGTCCTGAACACTTTTGAAGTGCCAATTTTACTCCCAAAAATTTTACACCCCCACGGACCTTAGCTTGGAAACTGGATATTTGTCAAACCCTCGTACGGAAAATTTATACGAGTAAGTTAGTTTGGTAAAAAATGAGATGTACCGAAACCACATTTTAGGCCAATACCGATACTACTACCGATACCGCTCCGGATGGCAGATGCTTTCCCGTAGCCCGGAGCGTTACTCTGTCTACGCTATTTAATCTGGCTGACAGAAACCGAATCTGCCTTAACGGCGAGACACCTAACGATGTTCAAGCTGGGCAGCGGCAAACGTCCTTTTCAGGACGGGGCGATGCGCATCTTCGGCGCACCGTCAACAAGTTCCAAAGGCCCAGCATTCTCCAACTGAACATCGAAGGCCTCACTGCAAGCAAGATGAGCGTGTTGCATCATCTTGCGTTACAGTGTGAGGCACTCGTCATCCTCTTACAGGAAACCCATTGCACCTCGGTAGAAAGGTTAGATCTTCCGAGCTACCATCTAGCTGGGTTTTCCTTGAGCAGGAAGCATGGTCTTGCTACGTTTGTCCATGAGCGTCTGAAGTGGATCCTAATCGACCAGTCCCCACCAACATCGGAGATCGAGTGGGTGTGCGTGGATGTTGATAACTATAAAATAGTCAACGTCTACAAAACCCCTCCAACACGGATGCAAGCATCTGATCTTCCAGCATTCCCCCATCCCTGCCTCTATGCTGGCGACTTCAACTGCCACCATGTTGACTGGGGCTATAATAATAACAATCCAGATGGTGAATGCCTGGCTCGCTGGGCCAGTGCCAACAACTTCACCCTGCTATATAGCCCCAAGGAGGCCGCCAGTTTCCACTCTGGCCGCTGGAAAACAGACACCAACCCAGATCTTGCATTTGCCAGTGTCGATTTGGACAGTCGCTTACCTGACAGACGTATCTTAGGAAAGTTCCCAAGGTCACAGCACCGACCCTCGCTTATAAGTCCACCCAAACTTGCTCATCCAAAACCGAGCAAGCCTGTAAAGCGATGGAACTTCCGCAAGGCCAACTGGGACCACTATTCTAACCTAACCAACAAACTGGCCAAGAGTATACCGCCACCTGAATCTCAAAACATCAATCAGGTTTACCAGTGCTTTTGCAAGGTAATAAGCACTGCGGCGAAGAAATGCATCCCTCGTGGTCGACGATCAAACCACATACCTTGCTGGGATGCGGAGTGTGAAGACCTCTATCAGCATTTCCTGCAGTCACCTGGGGGCCCTGATTCGGATAGGGCTGCCACAGCCCTACTCACAAGGCTCGACGGGAAGCGGAGAAATCGCTGGTCAGAGACGGTCCGCAACATTGACTTTTCGCACTCCAGCCGGCTGGCATGGAATACTATAAACAACTTGACTGGTAGGTCACGACAATCCCCTCGTCAATGTCCCGTTTCAGCTGATGCTATTGCTTCTCAGCTGGTTAAAAACGGGAAATACGAAGGTGTGAATCGACGCTCATCCCGGCTCGTTTTACAGGAAGTGTCTGACCTTTGGAGGGCTGATCCATTACATCCTGCGAATGTCTCTGGGAGTTTTTCCCATCGGGAGTTCGCTGCTGCCCTCCAACATTTAAAACCAGGCAAAGCTCCTGGACCTGATTCCATCTGTCCGGAGCTGATAGTCCATGCTGGAGCCAGCTTAAAATCTTGGCTACGTGGCTTCCTATCTTCCTGCTTGCACCACCTCAAAATTCCTAAGATCTGGAGAAGAGCGTTAGTAGTAGCGGTCCCAAAGCCTTCGAAACCGGTAGAGGACCCAAAGAGCTATCGTCCGATCTCCTTGCTCTGTGTTCCCTACAAGATTCTCGAGCGACTTATCTACGCCCGCGTCGAACCTCTTATTGACCCTGTACTCCCACGGGAACAGGCGGGTTTTCGACGCGGAAGATCCACCGTGGATCAAGTCACTTTGCTCACGCAAAGCATTGAGAATGCATTCGAAGCGAAAAAGAAGGCCGGTGCCGTCTTTATCGACCTGACTGCTGCCTATGACACTGTCTGGCACCGTGGCCTCACCTGCAAGCTGTTGCGGCTTCTGCCGGACAAGTACATGGTTCGTATGATTATGGAGCTGATCCGCAACAGAAGCTTCACCCTTACAACTGGCGACAGCAAGCCTAGCAGGTTACGACGCCTGAGAAATGGCGTCCCCCAGGGATCGGTCCTGGCCCCCCTCCTTTTCAACATCTATACATATGATATCCCCTCCATAACCTCCAAGAAGTTCGCCTATGCCGACGACCTGGCGATACTTCATACATCTGGAGAATGGAAGGAGTTGGAAAGGACTCTAAGCCAGGACATGACTACACTCTCGGAATATCTCCAGACCTGGCGATTGAAGCTTAGCCACACTAAAACGGTGACGGCGGCCTTTCACCTCCACAATCGAGAGGCTAAGCGTGAGCTTAAGGTCTGTAACATCGGTAAGACCTTACCTTTCTGTCCAGTTCCCACTGATCTTGGGGTCAAACTGGACAGATCGCTCACATATCGTCCTCACCTGGAAGCATTGCGCAAGAAGTTAAGTGCTCGCGTCTCACTGTTGAGGCGACTTGCCGGAACAGGTTGGGGTGCTAGCGCTAAGACATTACGCACAGCTGCCCTGTCTCTGGTCTACTCGACTGCCGAGTACTGCGCACCAGTCTGGTGCCGCAGCGTGCACATACGGCTTATCGACAGTGTAATAAATGACGCCTTGCGCATTGTCACTGGGTGCCTGCGTCCCACTCCATCGGTCTACCTTCCGGTTCTTTCAGGCATCCAGCCAGCTGAGCTTCGCCGCCAAGGATCGACACTCTCCCTAGCCGACCGCAGCTCCCTGGACCCTGACCACATTTTACATGGCCAGTTTCATGAGTCACAGGACGTATGTAGGGAGAGATTGAAATCTAGACGCTCATTTGTACCTGCTGCTCGGAAATTACTAGACAGTCTTTCTGAGATGGACGTCCGTGCAGCCGAGTGGACGAACACGAAATGGGACATGGAGTACTCTGCCAACGCATTGTCACTCCACGCTTTCATTCCCAAGGCTAGCTTCAGACCCTTGGGTATGGGTCTGCCCAGGGCAGCCTGGGTCAAGCTCAACCGTCTGCGTTCTGGTGTTGGACGTTTCTGTTCGTCCATGTACAAATGGGGTCTCGCTCCTCTAGCGAATTGTGAGTGTGGTGCCAGTGAACAAACCGCAGATCACATCATCTCACAGTGTCCCATACATCGAGCACCCCGAGGTATGTTTGGTCTAATGGTTTTGGATGACGAAACAAGATGCTGGCTGAAGTCCCTTACAGTCAGCATCTGACCCAAGCAGTTTGGTGGCCAGGGTGGTAAAAGGATAAACCCTCGGCCTTGGTCCTTTCATCTGTCTTGGAAGAGATGCCCCGCCAAACGACGACGACGACGACTACCGATACCAGTATTTGGAGCCGATACCGATACTACCGATACCACCGATACTTCTTCACAGTGGTGGATCTAAGATTTTGAAGGTACAGAGCAAATTTTTTACTAGTGGGCCCCTAAGTTTGTGCTGTCGTATCAACATATGAGGCACTTTGCCCCCTAGACCCCCACGTAAGCGTAAACCAAGAGGTCAGAGTTGCAGTCAATGGTTGATATTATGAGGGCAAGACAAGGGCGCACGTTTTCCCAGAAAAATTGGATGCGTTCTCAGGTTCGCAAATAGAAGAGTAGAAGCCGTTGCTTAAGGGGGCAAAAAAATTTTAATGGAAGCCAATGTGTTTAAAGGCTACGTAGGCCTATTACATACGTTAAGTACTTTGAATTTTTCTGTCGGAGAAGGGGGGAGGCAATTTTACTGGGGGCGATGCCCCCCAGGTTGCTGGCCTAGCCATAGGATTTAGCTGACCATGTCTCGACCCATCCTCCTCAATAATTTCAAGAAATGTACGCCACTGACAGGAAATATGAGCACCTACAAGATAAAAATGCGGTGATGGTAATATTGCAAGATTTTGTTTTCCATCTAGGCACAGTGCAGTACCGGTATACTTAAAATGAGATTTTTTTGATAGTTATTTTGGCTAATTACTTATTTACTGCTGCACAAATCCATCAATAATTAGCAGTGTTGTTGTTAGCGTCTCAGGTGAAACCAATTGTTCAATCGGCTGGAGTAACGTGTAACATGAGGTCAATGTTGAAACGACCTTTGGAAAAGAGTTTTGATACCTCTACACCAAAAAAAAAGTCGAATCGCCATGCAAGAAAGTTTATTCGAAGATGACGCAAAACTTGACCCATCATATTCTCCAAATAGAAGTTGGAATAGGTCTGTTTGCAGTGACATCACAAGGTACTTGACACTCTCGTTGCTATACTTTCTTTTTTGCGTAAGTATTGTTTTTATTATTGTGCTACTGGCATCTATTGGTTGTTATTTGTTTAGTTTGCTGCTGCCCATATATATTTATTTTATGATATCTCGTATATAATATATTGCGACATGTACCCATGCTAGCTGGAAGTTTTTTGAAGTTTTCGAGACACACAATAACATTCACAAACACACAAACCTATATGCAATTGAAGCAGCCTGTAGCGGTGAGGAACCCGCGACCTTGGTCACGCAAACCCAGTTCGCACTTCACTCGACCAACCTCAACTATTGATACCTCGTATATTGTACAAGTGATGGTCCAGATGAGGATCACTCCCACAAGTGTGCGCCTTTTTTATATGCGTTAAATGTTTTCATAGTTTTCTTGTCACGAAATTACTTACTGCAAGCACTACTTTTTCCGCCTACAACTCTTTACTGAAAAACTGGGTGCAGCCAGTATTTTATCGTATGTGGCAAAATGAGCAAAGTATTGTTTTAAATGCTGCAAAAGATGACGGAGGACAATTGGTAGTAGCTGGACATGGTCGTGCTGATAGTCCAGGACATAGCGCGAAATACGGGACCTACACAATGATGGATATGGCTATGAACGAAATAGTGGACTTACAACTTTTTCAGGTATAATTTGTATTTGGTACATATATTGGGCTATATCTGTTTGTGCAGTAATTTTGTTGGAGAGAATTGTAGATAGGAATATTCCATAAACGCGGTATTTGTTCATAAGACGAAAACGCTGATTTCCGGAAATTAGACTGGAAGGAAACAAGGAAAATTATTTGTATTTGCAAAAATTAGATATCACAGATTTCTAAGTCCTAATTTGAGTTTTATCATTCTCCAGTAATTATTTCTTTTCCTAGGGTAGGTTCAAACAATTTGTTTCGTTTTAAGAGCAACGAAACGGGTGGAAGTAACAAATAGAGAAACACGGATTGGTAAAGTGTGTGGAAAGCATTTCCCATAAATCTGGCTTACAGATCCAAACCCTTGTAACAAACCGTCATCCACAAATTATTAAGTTTGTACGGGAAAACATGAAAGAAACGGAACATGTCTTCGATATCTGGCATGTTTCCAAAGGCAAGTATTGTTGTTTAATCGATCAAGTCTAAGCTTTGAGGCATTTACTTACATGGCTGATGACTATATTCAATGCTTTGTTGGTTAACCTACGTTTTTAATTGCGTGGCCGCTTGTTAACAATTTAGACATGGTTGAGGTTTGGAAATACTGTATCGCATTTGAATAAGCAATGCAAATGGTCTCAAATATTTTAATGTAGTTTATTTTTGCAAAAACAAAAAATGCTATTACAAAAAATGAAGAGCAAAAGAAAGGGTCAACCGGCCGGAAAGCAGCGATTTTTTATTTTCAAAGTAAGGTGAAGAAGAGCCACCAAATTTGACGAATTTTATCCCTGAGCCATAGAAAATTGTAGGGGGGCTGAAAATGAATTGGACAGGGCTTACGCCCTTGAGCCCCTTCCCCGGGTTTACTCCTATGAACCTTTCGACACAAATTTTTACATTTTTTAGGATTACGTAAACGTTTACTTGCATTGGGAAAAAAAAAGAATTGTGAGGCGGTCAATCCGTGGATACATTGTATAATAAACCAGTTGTATTGGTGTGCTGCGACCTCCCATAATAAGCCAAGAAATCTGATCTTGGCGAAGTGGAAATCAATCACGCGGCATATTATTAACGTGCACAGCCATGACAGGGAGGATTATCCAGTGTGTGCTCATGCTGCGCTGGAACCGAATGAAGTACGTTTCATAAAGTGGTTCGGGTATGTGTCCATAAACGAACATGTTCTTATTTAATGTTAAATTTTATGAAATCAATGCGCTCGAATGCGAGTTATCGACTGTGGCCAAGTGTCTTGGTCACTTTGAATTAGATTTTTTTTTTCAAAAAGTTAATTCAAAAATCCTTTTTTTTTTGCTTGAACGTGCATGATGCAATGCTATTCTAAGATTGGCCGACTCCTCGTGACGTACACCTGGTAATAAAAAGTAAAATAAATCTTCGACATTACAGATTTAGAAGTCTACCAAGAATTTGAAAAAATTGCGCTTAACAAGAGGTATTTAAGGGACGTCAGAATGCTCAGCACTCAACATCAGACATCAAACTTAGAAGCGTTTCACAGCTTAATCATTGTCATGAACCAAATAGCTCAAAACATTGGCTTTAGTTAACTAAGTTTACATCATTCTAAATTGCAACAAAAGATTAGAAACATTGAATAAGGACACACTAACATTTACACCACTAATGCCGTACTGCTGCAGCTATATATGTCTGAAAATGAAATGTGTGGTTTTATGGCGCTTTATAACTACTAAGGTCCTTTAGCGCCAGGACTAAAGTTTGTCAAGAATTCACTGACATATTTTTATTCTCTATTTATTTCATCCTCCGCGCTACACTTAATTGCCGAGCGTTTAGCAAGTGTAACAGCAGATACCAGTTTTAAAGTCTTTGGTTTGACCCGACTGAGAATAGAACCCAGCCTACCAGCTTCCAAGGCGAACGCCCTCAACCACTAGGTTATGGCGCTATATGTCCGAATCTGAACACTGTGACATAAGTCTACTGTGAACAGCATGGCAGTAAGGTTTCGCAACAGCAGCAATTAACTTCATACAAAGCACAATGCCTTGCAGGCAGTTATAACACTTAAAACGAGCAAGACGCATTTCCAACAGGTTTGCGCAACACGTCTACAACAAAACAAGAACTAGGGTTCGATCCCATATTATGACAATCATACAGTTCTGTTCGAAGTCTCATGCTTTTTCATACCGCGGAATGATGATAAGGTACAGAAATTTTGCTGTGTCGTTACGCATATGATGTAAAAGGGTAAATCACCGCTATTGCATACGTGCACATTTTGGGTTCCTATGATGAGATGATGAATGATTCAATCAGAATTTGAAGTTATTCCATTTTGCTGCAAACATGCAGTGAAATGTGACATGAAAAATAATTGCTTGTGAACATAACGATCTGCAAAGTGACTGAAAGGTTTTCAAGCCTCAAACATATTACCACACTGTAGACTATTTTTGCTCTTGCAATATGCTTCAGGCAAAAAATCAGTGTGCTCTGGTAAGACAAAAATTTAGCAATTATATAAAAAGTTTAAATGCATGTAACATTGGAAAACGACTCGTGCTTTTCAGACAACTTCTCGCAGCAATTCATTTCAATGAGAACAGCTGCAGACCGAAAACTTCTCTGGTTAAGATTTACTATCCAAAACGAAAGCACTAAGAAGGAGACTATTCTTTGAGGAGGTTGAGTGAAGAACCAACGTACAGTGAGAGCTTTTGTTTGAAATGTTTCATTTAATGTATAACTGTACTTTGAACTTTTGTCAAAAAATCTTGTAATTTCGTGACACCATCTTTAGCTTTAATAGTTAAATGTCCTATTATAAGTAACAACAGTAGACTATTATGCCCGTTTCAGTGTTTAGCTTGATTACCAAATGTCAAGTGAAACAACGATAGACAATAACAAATGTTTTTTGGCCAGTTCACGGCTCAATTATGAATTAGTCGGTTTTCGCTTGATAGCAGCCTGCATGTTGTAGGTGCAAAAGCACGTACCGTACACGTACACCAAACCAAGTCCTCATACTTTTTCAACAACATGGTTCCATTGCATTTTGGGCCTTTCTCGCCCGCCCTCCACTTTATCCATTTTACATTTATCCAACAACTATTCCTCCAGACGTAATTAAAATGACTCTTATTTAATAGTGTTGAAATAAAGAAGGGTATAATATGAATTAGCTTCTAATCACGATTATCGGAAAAACGTCATTAAATATAATATTAGTTATTTTGAAACGTTTTCATGCAGGATACATCGGATTAATTGTAAGAACGCTGATTGAGGAGCAAAATTCAATACCAGAATACCGTGATAATTTGAATCGGATGACCACTCCAGATAGTCTATGTTCTAATTTCCCACGTCCATCGCTGGACAGTGAGGCTGTTCTAACACGATTCAAGAAAATTTTCAATTGACGTTTCTATGTGTGTTGCTGTAATTTTCTTTAAATTTGTTTTCTTTAATTTGGTAATAACGGTATTTACATGTAGACCTATGTATATTGGTCTACAACGTGAAAAAACGCTTGACGCTTTGTTTTTTTTTTTTTGTTTTTTGGGCAGTTCCAGCTCACATATCAGGTGTTTTTGGTCCAGTGCCCCAAAAAGATTACTTTACACGATTTTTTTAGCCGCCAAATGGTCAAATAGCTGCTCTATCAGGCCTGAAAACAACGCTGTGATTTTTGCCAGGAAGATCATCCAGAAATACCGTGCCCAAATGCTCCAATAAAATGTTACTTATTGAAGTAAGCGCCGTAAAATCGTTTCCGAGGAAAAAATAGGTAAAAGCTATCCAAGCAAAGTAATACTGTAGTATCGTATTGCAGTTTATTTGCATAAAAGTACCGCCAAAGCAATAGTGGAGAGCATGATTCGGATGTGAATAGTAAATGGAACCCAGAACTACCAGGAAGATACTTACAACCACTGGCGCACCCAGTAATTTTCAAAGAAGGGCCAAGGTGAACAACCAAGGCGAAGTCTGGGGGCTTAACCCCCAGCCGCTGGCGGACTTTTGCGATTTTTATACAAAAAAAACTTGATTTTATCGTACTTTAACCCATATTATCCCAAGACCTTTAAAAATCAAGAATTCTTTCTAAAATTTTGTGTGGCAGCTGACTTTTACACCGTTTAACGATTATGTAAGTTTCACCTTTTTTGCCAAATGAGAAGGCTCTTTTTTAGGGGGGTCTACTTTTGTAGTCAGTGGGATAATCCAGTGTAAACATTTACTCAGATTGACAATTTTCAGAGTTGGATTTTTGCTCTGGTTTTGCGTTACTGCTGCTTAAAGTAAAACCTTTACTCATAAAATTGTGTGCATTTAACATTAGGACGGAAAAGCTGCTTATTTGTACTGGGTGGATAGCGTTATATTGACTTTGATTTGCTTCGTTTTTTCAGTTTTTTGCAGCCTGTCACCAGAAAGACATTACGTAATTTTCTTTCATGCGTTTATCGTTAGATCCTTATAAACTACATTGAATCGTTTCTGCTTCTCATTCAAAAGATCATATTGTAATGGCTTCACTTTCGTCATACGGCAGTCACTCAAACACTAATTGTCTGCTGCATGCATTACCGCTTTAGTTTCAAAAAACGATTCCTACGCATAGTTGAGCAAAAAGCATCACATCGTAAATCCGGACCAGTGCTACAGTAGTCTCTTTCAGAGAGGCGTATGTTGTAACCAGACAGAAAAATCAGTCCAATAAATTGCATCATTTCCTCCACAGAAATGCTAAATTCCGGCTTCTTTTTGTTGCAAGTGGCATATTGGTTTGTTTCCTTTACTAAAAGTTCTACCATATCCGAAAACACGCTCTCAAAAGTGCTCAAAGTTGTTGCTTGAACAAGATCAGGATGCTTGTTGATAAGCTGTGTTTGCGCCATTTTATCCTCGTCCAAAGATAGAATAGGTTTTGGCTGAATATGCGTTTTTACTCATTTATTGTTGTTGCTTCTCTTGGCTGCTCCAAATTGTTGCTTTACCTTTTTGGCTGTTGATTCACTGCTACCTTGCACTTTAAAGTTGGAATCAGACTTCGTTGGTATTGGCTTGAAATACGTCCATTTCTCCAGCTATCTCATTTGGCATACCTTTTGCATACAGAATCTCTTCACTTTCCACGTCACTACCTTCCCCTCCAATAGGAGTCCCTATAATGACTATATCAACGGTTTTGGGGTTATTGTTTTCGATTTGACTGATAGCACCATTCAGAAACCAATGTTGGGCACTTTTTTGACAAAAAAATGTTTTAATGCTCATCATCTTAAAAGTAATCCCGCAAAAACAGCATAATAACTTCTGCTATTATAAGCTGATGGTATTCAAAACATATCTTATCGTTGCGGTTGAAACTTTCGATTACGCAGCATAAAGTGTAAAGCTACAATTCATGATAAGCTTGCACTTTCATTTTAAAGAACTGGGCTGTCAAGTAATTCTTGAGCGAAAAACAAACATAGAGTACGTGTGACGTACGTAATGATGCAGAAAACAGTAAAAAATTGCAAATAACGCAATGAAGACAACGCAAAAGTTATGAGAATGTTGAATATTTGTACGTTCAGCCAGTATTCGAGTTGAGGGTGGATGCCATTCCCCAAGAAAACAACACCATCCCCCCATAAAACATTTTAGCGTAAACCATTTCCCTATAAATAATGACGTCTACGTGAAAGCATGCACCATCCCCCTTAAGTGTTTTTACAGCTCGAGCCTTGCGTTGAGCTGATGACACGCTCAGACAAATAACTTTCGGGATAGATTATTTGAACTCGTATTATCCCACTGACTACATTTGTAGACCCGAAACGGCCGTGGACTTTTTCCGAACAGCAATATTGAAAAACTTTCTGATAATTTCACATCTGTAACTCAAGGGCCTTTTCAAAATCTTTCTTTTTTCACGCATCGTATGTCTTGACTGAATGTTTTGGGGGGAAATAAAAAGGGGAGTTGTGAACAAATTATTGGTTTTTAAGTTACATAAAAACTTATTAAAAATATTCGGAATTTGTTAAATTTTGGTTGAACTTGAAAGTTCGAACATAACTCTACATGAAGAAGTGCAATAGCATTAAATTATTTCTGTTCTAGGGGCAGAAAGTGCTCTTTGAAAATGAGTTCCCTTTTGTAGACCCTGGGATAATTTAGGTTAATAAGAAATCTCACTTGTTATCGATAAAAAATATTGGTATAGAATGATAAAATTTAGTTTAACGCTGAATTCTTACCCGATAGGCGTAAAAACTAGAAACTCCCTGCAATAACTGCAGCTGCGGGAGGCCCATCCAAAGGGCACCTATAAGGCCGCCCTAAATAGCCCCTAAAAGAGCGTAATACCGCATTTAAAATTTAGAGTAGAAAAACATATTCTCCAAAGGGAAGAGAAAGAGGGGTCTTATTAGTTGGCATAATACCCTCCCCCCAAAAAAATGTAAATAATCGTTTGTTTAGCAACGGCACTGGCATAGAAATTTCTGAAGTTAGGTCATGTTTTTTTTAGAGGGCGATTGCATGTTCTTCTAGTTATGCCCATGGCATAGGCCTGCTTTTGGTTGAAAATCTGTTTAGCCGAAAGTGTGATACAGTTACGTATACGTTAGTCATGAAGTGAGGTGAGTGACTTCACGCTTGAAGTCGTAGCATTATCTGCTGTGTCTCGACAACATGTCAGAAAGTAATAGATTGGATCGCTTTTATAGGGTCGGGTTTAGACCGGGTTCGACGGAACAAACTTTTCATTTTCAAATGTAGTCGGTTTGGTTTAGGATTTAAAATAGGTTTCAAATTCAATGTGAGGTTTCCTCAGGATAGAGCCCAGTAAGATAATCACACGCACGACACTTTTACTTGTTTTTTGAAAAAAGAAATGTTTCAGGCCCACAACTAGCAGAGGATATAGCCACCACTTTGGATAATTGTTAGCCTCCCCCCAGAAAATTTGCAGTCGTAACTTATGTAGCTCTCTAACACATCCCCCCTAAATGCTTTCGCCCCCCGAATCAACGGCTACTAGTTGCCGACATCAATCGTCAGGAAAAACTTGTGGGTTCGGCGCCGTTCGACTTTCATCTTGAGTTCGGTCTGGAATTTTGAATTCTATGTGGTATAGCGAGGCACTATAGCAATGCCAATGCGTTAGATGTTGAAAGTCGAACCTTTGACAATGATAAGGGGTGCTTTTTAGTGTTGTTCATTTATTTATAGCATAACATACTAGGGCCAATGGGGGGGAGGCATGGCACCGTGCCCCCCTGCTTACAACTACGGATGCTATATTGGGTATTTGTGGTTTAATATAACTTAAATTGTTCCAGTTTATAGATTTTAGACTGATGTTTTTAATATTTTTTTAATGATTAATAGATTTTATATTTCATCTTGGCTGATTTGGATTTACTACTGACAGTAATAATGCAGTAATGGAGAAGATAAAACAAATTTTCTTGCCCACATGACGCGATGGCACGCAGGGAGTCAAACCGAACTGTAACTTTATTAACCGGTTTTGAGACATCTTTACCGAACCGGGACCGCATTTTGATTTTGCTAAAGAACCAAACCGTAATTAGCCTGAACTGCAACCAAAGTAGAATCAGTTGTAAAAAGCGCAGAAAAGCGGTTCGCTCCTCGACGTCATAAGCAGCACGTGAATCATGTTTCGTAATAAAATATTCAGCGAAATGATCTTCCAAAACGTTTAAGATTTAAAGAGTTTTTTTTCGTTATCTTACTTTCTGATGCTGGAGGCTGGACTACGAAGAACGTTTTTGTGGCCTTTTAATCAAATAAAACAAATGCGCGCATAAAAAATAACATAAAAACGAACCACTACTAAAAACGTAGAAATACAATTGCGACTAGGCTAGCTTTCCTGTAATAAAATTACGATAACCTTGGCAACTTGAAACCCACATAATTTTTTTTAACGCTAGGAAAAGCTTGACGGATTTTAGAAACAAGGCAAAAAGGCAGTGGGCACTCGTATCGAACGACCCAAATAACTATGAATCTAACGGACGTATTGCCGATACGCTATAAATCGAAATCGTCTGAAAAAATAAAATAAAAGAAGTAAACAGTCGATCCAATAATAATTTTTTTAATTAATGTCGAGTCCAATATTTTCAACTACAGTTGCTTCAAATTATTTTGCCCTGTTTGGTTCTCTTAGGAACTTTGATACTAAACTGTGTTATCTTGAAAACAGTTTTCCATTTAAAGTTATTACCGGTGTGATTTTCTGGGCAATGATTCTTCTCTGTGATTCTGTTTAAAACTGTTGTTGGCTGTTTCCAGCACCCAGGGGTTCAAACAAACACTCTGAAACCCTGGGTGCTCTGTGATGCATTGTATTCCCTCATCAAGAAGAGAGGACATGCGTCAACCTTCTGACTCATGATAACAATTGCATTCTCTCTCTTCTGCCATCGTAATACATTTGAAACACTGACACCTGCGTAGAAAGCAAAAAAAGGTTAGGATCAGGATAATTATTTTTACATTTATTTGCTTTCTGCAATAGTGCATTTTCAAAGTTAATCAAAACACATAAAGGGGCTATCCAACGTATTTGGATTTGATGCTGGTAGATAGTAGGCAGTGGCGTAGCCAGGGGGGGCCACTGGGGTCATGCCCCTCTCCCCTTAAATTTTTCACGTTTGTGTATATGATGTTTCAAGAACAGAAATAAATATTTTTACTATGGTCATTTAGCCTATTGTCCGTTTCTGCCTGCCACGGACAATCACATTTTCACACAGTGGCGTAGCCAGGGGCGCCTACGGTAATACGTGTAATTGAAAGTCTTACCAGTCTGTGTTTTCTCTTCTGCAAACAGTGTTCGTTATTTGACTTTCACTACGCAGCATTAATTCTTTCAGCTCTTCCTCAGTATATTTTGGTTGAAATGCATAATGCTTGTGGCATTTCCCATGAACCTGCAATTCAGATGAACTGCCATAGCATTCTTCTGAGGAATCGGATTTTCATAATCCATATTCTTTAAAATACGTAAATACAGTAGAATCAAAAAATTACACGTCTAACAAATAAGATAGATCTATTCGCATTCTGTAAAAAAAAAACGTTGGTTGGCTGCTGTAGCCTTAATGGAAAACTGCAATCAACAAAGCTTAAGATTCATGTGATGTACCGGTACATACTGTAAAATCTGGTATCGGTTACTGGTATTAAAACTGGGATCAAGCTAAGCAGTAGTTTTTCGCACGTTTTCGTGTTTTCATTTTCTGTTTGTTTGTTATCACACAATTGAGATATTTAAGCTCTAGCGACTGGTACCACAGACTTAAATGACCTGATGAAGTAATGGTGATACACTGCGTCCCACCACTAGCTGACTAATACTTTCTTACATGCTGTTTATGAATAAAAATCATGATTGATTGGTATCATTTAGGAAAAGTTATGTAGTCCTGTAGGCCTTTAGAAGGCTGAGAAACAAGTCACATGTAGGCCTATAGCTACATAGCTGTGAGAACTTCATTGATTGCCTAATAGGCTACATGTAGGCCAATCACTGAAGCGTTACCGGTACCGGATATATTTTAAAGTCTTGCTCTTCTTCACTGCTGAATTCGGAAGTCTTTTACCTAGCAGTGGAGCAACGGTCTACTGCATGCAACTGGTGTATTTGCACATGCTATTTTTGTACAAATAATCTTAGGCTATCTACTTTAAGGAGCATTCAAATATCATGAGGCTTCATATGATATTTGTCTTGGAAAAATCACATGCAGATGATAAAGCAAAAAATGAGAGCTGCACTTTGCGCGGTTATGCGAGTTCGATCCTATCTATCTTCTAAAGCCATGATTAGTCTTTACCACTCGTTATTAATTAGTCACGTCCGACACCGTATAACCAATTGGTGTTTTGGCAACGATTCCAAAATGCAACAATTACAGCGTATTTGTAATAAGTTTATACGATTAGTCTTTAATTTGAAGAGACGTGAAAGTGTAAGAACTGTCATGAAAAAAAACGGTCATTTAACTATTAAGCAAATGTATCAGGTTGAACTAGCCATTTTTATGTTTAGAACTGTCAAAAAAAATCATCCTACTGTATTGCAGAACCTGTTTCAGTCAAAATCAAGTTGTATTTCAACCAGAAGTAATAGTCACTATATCTCCCCAGCGTATAGGTTAACTGTCTGCCAACAATCCATCAAATTTTCTGGACCTAAGATATGGAGTAATTTATCAAACGAAATTAAAGAGTGCAAGAGTTTGAAATCCTTTGCGATCAAAGTCAAAGCACATTTTTTGAATATCTAAGTTTTACTGCAGATAATAAAATCAGTATCTCAATTGTTAACAAAGCTATCGACATTCGCTGTTTTTTTTTTGTTTTTTTTGTTTTGAATTGTTATGTTGCTGCTGTGTTTTTTTTTCTCAGATGTCTTCAGTATGATGGTAAAAGAATGAAAAGGAAAAAAATTTAAAAAGAACGACTAAAAAGTCCATTCTTCCCCACACTGTCAAGAAAAAAATACCGAAGAATTACCAGCGCTAGATAATACGGACTTTATAAAGAGACCAACATTCAACGACAAGACTTGCTGAAATAACAGTATTATTAATAAATGTCCCGCGAAACTGTTTGCATCCGTATAGTTGTCATGGTGCCTTTTACTATCGTTTAAGTACCGCTACTAATTTCAAAAATAAGCCCTCCGTGATTAGTTGGTCAGTTGGGTCACAAGCTGCTATTTTGAGTTGGAAATTAATGCATCTGCTTTTTTGTTACAGCATGCTTTTGCTACTTAAATATGTTAGGCCTTCGATGTTGATTCGTTTTTGTTGATTTTTTTTTTTTTTAATTTGTGTGTCTTAATGTGATACTGCCGGTCATGCAGCCATGTCCAGTCAGTTTCGACAGGCATGCTTCAACGCTAATCCGTTTTGCTGCATGTTCCGTTTTCCGTGCCAGTATTCGTTCATTTTACTGTTCTAATGTATTTTAATGCTTTTGGCGTACGGAAATAAAAGTTGAATTGATTGATTGATATTTAAACGCTCTTTTATTTAAATCATCATGCGGTAGCTTATTGGCTTAACTGGTACAAGTACCATTTAGGCTATTTTTATAGGACTAGGCTACTGATACACTCTTCACTACTACAAAGGATAATAGTTTTCAGTTTTCCTTTGATCACTGGACCGCTGTGTGGATGTAAAATGGTTTTATGATGGCTTCTTTCTAACAAACAGTCAAAATGAACTAGCCTACCGATTTCTAACCTGCTAAATAAAGTTTATTGGCGTCTACCAATACCGCGCTCAACCAAATGAGTGCTTGTAAGCTAATATCGACGTGTACATCAGTACCAGTAGTCTAAATGCTGTGCTAGTACTCTCTATCCAAAGTGAATACTCAGATTTAACTTTCATCATCATCATCAACCAGTTTTAATCCGGTTTTTCCTCGTGTCTGAAGGTGGCCGGATGCACCTCATTCCTTCAGCAATCGCTCCCACTCCCTCTCTCCATCTCGCGCGATCTGTAGCTTCCTCCACCCTCAACCCAATCTTCTATATATTCTCTTCGACTTGTTTCTTCCATGTTTGCTTCGGCCGTCCTCGCTTTCGTGGCCCATTCACTTCAAACATCATTGCCTTCTTCAAAATGCTCTCATCATCCCTCCTAACCACATGTCCATACCATCTTACTCCATTCGCTTTAGCCATTTTATCTAAAGCTTCCTTCAGACCCAGCATTTTCATCAGCACCTCAGTATTCTTTCTATCCACTGGTTTTACTCCACACATTGATCTCACCATAGCTCTTTCAGTTCTTCTCAAAATTACCATCTCATTTTCCCGCAAACACCATGTCTCACTTCCATGTAACATTGCTGATCTTACGCAACTACGATACACCATTCCTTTCATTTTCAAAGAAAACTTTCTCCCACGTAACAACTCTCCGCATTCTCTAAATTTCATCCAACCGATCCTTACTCTTGCAGTCACTGCAGTTTCACACCCACCACTAGCACTCAGCCTATCTCCAAGATAACAAAAACCCTTCACAGTCTCCACTTCATCACACAATACCTCCACTGGTTCTTCCTTTTCGTCTCCAATATCTTCACATCTTCTACATACAAACTGTTGTGCAGAACTGCAAGATACTTTTTTCATTTTGGTGCATCTCGCATGAATCCACTTCTTACAGAGCGTGCACCACACCGCGTTAGACATACCTCTTTTCCCACATATTCCACACGGATCCACCCTGCTACGCACAACCTCCCCTTCTGCACCACTCACCATCATCTTAGTCTTTCTAATATTTATTCTCAATCCCTTGCTTTCTAATGCATCTCTCCACCTTTGGAACCTCTCCCTTAGATCCTTCAAATTTTCGCTCATCAGCACAAGATTATCCGCGTACAAAATTTCATTCAATAGTCCCTCTCTTGCATGTTCTGACACTGCATCAACCACAATAGCAAATATCAATGGTGATAGCACAGACCCGTGATGCACACCAACCCTTACCCCAAATTCCTCCGAAAAACCCGATCCAACTCTGACTTTCGTCCTTGAACCCTCATACAAGTTCATTACTGCTTTCACCAACACTTCTGGCAAGCTTTTCTTTCTTAATGTCCATTTCATCACTTTTCTGGGAACCCTATCAAACGCTTTTTCCAAGTCCACAAAACACATGTACAGCTTTTTCTCTCTTCCACAAAACTCCTCTTGCATCCTTCTCAAAATAAACAAAGCATCAGTCGTGCACTTCCCAGGCATAAAGCCAAATTGCATGTCATCAACCTTCACTAATTCTTTTATTCTCTTCTCTAGCACTCTCTCGACTATCTTCACTGCATGCTCCAGCAGCTTTACTCCTCTATATGCTCCACAATCCATCACATCACCCTTTCCTTTAAAGATTGGAACAGCAACACTTGTTTTCCATTCCTCTAGCATACCTTTTCCATCCAAAACTCTCTGACACAGCTTCTTTAGTACTCCAACACCAAACTTTCCGCTCGCCGTTATCATATCAATATTTACTTCAGAGGGACCAGCTGCTTTTCCCAATTTCATCTTATTCATAGCCTTAATCATCTCCTCATAAGTGACTTCTTCAACTGGTCCTTCAACCATACCTGCTTCTGCCATCTGATCCCATTCGTTTTCCACATTTATAATCTTTTCCATATGATCCTTCCATAATTTTCCACGATCTTTTTCACAAACCACAAGTCTCCCATCTTTATCCTTTATGTAACCTCCACCATTTATGTCCTTTCCATCCCTTCTCATGAACTTCACTAACTTAAAAACATCGTTTGATTTGTTATATAGCACTTTCATCTCCTCTTCAGCCGCCTGCTTCATGGCTTTTGCAACCACTTTCTTTGTTCGATTTCTTGCTTTTCTATAATTACTTTTATTTTTTTTATTTATATTACTTTTATTAGACACTCAGATTTAACTTCATAAAGCCAAATAGTCAAATTCATGTTTCTGTAGCCTAAAGCCCAAGGCCTTAGCTATATCGGCTAGTCAAAAATGAACCTTTCTGCTTTACACCATCTGCAGGCAGCTACGTTAACTACTAAAATAAGAAATTTGCCTGGGTTGACGTCACTACCATCTTTGTATCTATTACTACTAAAAATCTAATAATCGGAGAAATATTCCGCTAACATTTTAAAAATTGTTCATGCTTAGGCCGTTGGATTTTCTCTAAATGAAATGATCAAAAAGCAATATATGCGCAAGGTACTTGGCAAAAAACTCAAATTGTTATGGAACCCATACTGGCACTTTAAAAACAAAATTACATGTGAGATAATACAGAGCTTTTTAGTGGAACTACAAATATATTCTCGGATTATCACCGGGGCAATACAGAAACCTCATGGGCGACAGCGCCCGGCTTGACCTGCCTGGTAACTTGCTTTCACCAAACTCGTTATATCTGTCGAGTTACGATGCGTGCGCCGGATTTACTTCGAAATTAGGATGGTCCAATGTTTTGTGCCCGATTGCAACCATTGAAGTAAGTCCTCGGATTTCTTTTTTTGAAACTTTCCAAAAATGTAACTGCGACTCCAATCGGTGGGAAACATTGAACCATCCTATTTTAGAAGTAAACCCGGCGCACGCATCGTTATTCAACAGATATAACGAGTTTAGTGGAAGCAAGTTTAAACTACTGTAAATGCGTTTCGCCAGCCTTAAAAGCTAGGTTCCAGTTTGTTTTAAACCAAACAATGGGTATTGTGACGTTGCACTAAACAGTCCCATAATTCATTCAATTAGATATTTTGTGACGCTAAACCATCTATTGGACAGAAAATAAACTTGCTTGAGCCAAGCTGTATGTTCGTGTTATTAAATCCGCAGCGCATACAAGGTTTCAAACAAATAACACAAATTCTACGCATGCAGTAAGTACATTTCCCACTATGTTCAAGTGGGTTTAGGTGTGATCTAGATATTGCTATTCTGTCAGATCACCACTGAGCTGGTGCTCTCTTGCGCCACTTCCCGGTCCTAATATAATTCGTTCTTGATCGTCTACGACGCTGTGCAGACTTGAAGTGCTGCGCTTCATTCGAACTGAATATTTATGTTGTGTCCCAAGGTGAGGATTCAAGCCACTGTGCTGCGACGCGCTTGGAGAGGTAGCTCTCTGCGAATACTTTTTGTTTATATTCATGTTTGGCCAGAAGTGGGCCTGTAATTAGCCTAATCGTCGGTGTTTGTAAAAAGCGATTGCATAAACGATCTTTCGTTAGACAATCAATAACCTAAATGCTTAAATTGATAAGAAAATAATTTAATAGATCAATTTTAGCTGAGTCGATATTCACAACGCGTGGGTTATTTTTTTTCTTAGTTGCCAGAGCAGCGCTCACTACTATATGATCGCAAATAACACGAGCAGACAAGACGTGAAGAAGAAGGAGAATATGTACAGGCTGACGGAAGGAAGTTCACGACCAGAAAGTAAGACCAAATTTCAATAAAGTTTCTACGACCTTTTTCGTTAAAAACATCGAGTATAAGATTGATCATCCGAATGTTGAACACCAAGCAGTTTCACTGCGAACCTCGCTGAGTAGCAACCAAGATTGATTCGGTTTCGAACTTATATTCTTATATATAATCTTACTTTAACTATGGTTATCTCATCTTTGGAGAGCAAAGGCGATATAATTCCTCTTGTGCGAAATTTCTTTTGATGTTTTATTTTCCTCTTGTTATTGATAGGTGGAAGAGCAAAACCGAGCAAATTACTTACAGTGGAGCTGAAAAACAAATGTATGTTTCCATTTTGCTAGAAATTAGTTTTACTCCACACTTAGCTTGCCTTAAAAATTAAAGGCAGAAATTACTTCCAGCCACACGTTTTTTTTTCAAAAAAACAAAAATAAACTGCGGCTGGTCGGAGGCAGGGAAATTTATAGGACAGTTGAAATTTGCCTTAAGGACAGCTTCAGTGTTGTAGCCAGCCAAACACCTCGGAAGAAGGACAAAATTTTCTACCACTAATTATCAGTGGCTGGGGAGTGGGGAGGTTCTGTACCCCATACCCCGCGTTTCATTGTTTTGGAGTGTGCAATGACGATTAGCTTCAGATTTGGGTAGGTCTGTAGCAGAGATGTCCAAACTTTTAATGAAATGGGCCGCACTGCAAACTAAAATATTTAACTGGGCCGCAAAATCACCACAATTAGGGTCGGCGCGTCCATCAGAACATGGGCAGCCGCCTAGGGCATCATTCCCAGGGCATGCTTCAGGGGCATCCAAATGCCTTTTTTGGGACATCAAAATGTCTTTGCCAAAACATTTCGTTTTTATTGCTGACTTATTAAAAATAAATATGTATGCAAGAGATCATCAAAATTAAACCTTGCCTAGGGCATCAATTAAATAGCTTTGCGCCGGCCTTTACCATATTATCTTAATACAACGGAAAGATTCATTGATCGCAATTCGTAGCGTTTTTAGCTTTCACTCGTTTTGCAGAAAACGAAAGATTGCTATTGTAATCAGAGGCGCACCCATGTTTTGATACAGGGACACAACTGGGGGCCTAAAAAGTTTTTACAATTTTTGCACCAAAAACATAAAATTTGTTTCAAATATCGGTGTCCTAAATGTAGGTCGCTAGGCACAAGCGATAGCAAAATGGTGGTCCCGGCAGCAGCAATGATTCTTACGCTGTACGAAAGCAAGCGTTAAATTCCAACCGCGATTCTTATGCTAACACTCTGATAAGTGGTAAAGTGGTAATTATCTGAACAATGACATCATTTGATATCAATAAAATTATTTTTCATCAATTGTCAAGCATTTTTATTGATCTTACAATAAAGCTGCGTGCAATTTTCAAAGTTGATTGTCTTCTCCAATAGTTCAAAAGAATACCGTACCTACCTAAAGTTACACTGAATTTCGTAGTTATAAGAACAATAAAGAATTATTTGCCATCAAACCTTTGATGTCAAATACTTATTGTTGATATAATTGATTTCAAAATAATTTTATTGTTCTTCTACAGTAATTATTTCAATAATACCGAAATTCTTTTGAACTATATGGAGAAAAGAAAACAACTTTGAGATTTGCACACAGATTTATTATAAACACTGTCATTTACATGGGTCACGCCATGCCCATTGCCATGCAAAAACCACTACAGGATGTGAAAAATGTGATATCGGACTTCATGTAAAATGCTTCAAAGAATATCACATTCGGTAAAGACTGTAGGTTATTTCAGTCATGCTGTTGCTTAGGATTTTGTCGTTTAGTGCAATCAAAACTTCAATAAAACAAAATATTACCTGCTTGTTTTGTAATTCTACGCTATCAGCATACGTATTACCTTGAAAGAAACCACTAATGGAAATGCCGTAATTGTATCGCATCACAGTCAAGCGCTTTGTGCGCATGCGCAATTTACAAATTTTTGATAACGGATTTGCCTAGCGTCCTATATGTAGGACGGCATTTATTTCAAAAAGTAGACACCCAATTTCAAAAAAATAAATTTTAATGAGATATTTAGGTCTAAATTATGCCGCATATAAGTTTTAAGATCAAAGCTGAAAGTATTTCTACTTTCGGCACAAATGGGTTAAAAATGTTAATTTAGTTTTAGCAAGATGGACTTCACTCAGAGGCACGGCGACTGCAATAGCCACGTCTAAAAAACTAAAATAATTTTTATGAGCAAACGGTGCATTTCATGGCAAATTAAAAAATGTTAGGCCTATAATTGAGATTTTTATTAGGTTATTAGGTTATTATTAGGTTTTTAATTTATTAGGTTATTATTAGGTTTTTTATTATTAGGTTATTATTTTATTTTATTATTTTATTATTTATCTATTTTATTATTTTTATTTATATTTTTTATTTATATTTTTATTTATATTTTATATATATTTTATTATTTTTGTTATTTATCTATTTTATTATTTTTATTATTATTTATTATTTTATTTTATTATTTTATTATATTATCTATTTACCTAATATTTATCTCAATTAAAAACCTAATAATAACCTAATAAAATTATTTTATTATTTTATTAGGTTATTATTAGGTTTTTAATTAGTAGTTCAGGCTTAAACAGTGCTTCAAATCTAGAAAGGTGCTGGGTTTCAAGTGGGTCCTTCTAAACATTGCAAAGAACTGAAGCACCGCAAATTGATGTACTAAACACCGCAAAGTACGACAAAGGAACCTAAAACCTTAATCCTAATCTGATCCTAATCTAATCCTAACTCTAGCCCTAATCTAACCCTAACTTAACCCTAATTTAAAGTTCTTCGTCGTTTTTTGTTATGGTATGATTCTAAGTATTTTGTTGTTCTTTGTGGTGTTTAGTAAATCAATTGGAGGTCCTTTGTCGTCCTTTGCGGTGTTTCAGCCCTTTGCGGTGTTTAGTAGGACCGGTTTCAAGTTGTAGCAAATTTGATCACCGTCATAGAAAGCGTTTCCAAATTTAAATTAGTCATTTGCGCATCCAAACTTTAAGTGTGCCGCAGGTTGGACATACCTGGTCTATAGCAATCAAAGTTTTTCGTAGGGGTAGGCCTGTTGCTTACTTTGGAACAGAAATGCAAAAAGTCTCGAAGGGTTTTTACTTTTGGTCATTCTTTAGCCTTACTAGCATTGGGGGATTTAGCGAGAGGTACAAGCATTTGCACTCTCAGTTAAAGATAAATTAATAAGGTGAAGTGAATGCAAACACCTTGTTAACTGGGTAAGCGTTTTTAGCAGCTTCATCAGTATACGACATGCTCAATTTTGTTGAGCATGTCTCGTGCGTGGGTCAGCAAGTTTCTTGCGCAAGATTTCCCGCGAAATTCCCACTGCAAGAAACTTAAGGAGAAAAACGACTCCCAATGTAAGAGACCAAAGTTGGACGCGGGCGGGCTTTCTCTGTCCGAACCCGGTGTGAACCCGACATACACTGTCCAAACCCGGCAGGACCTGACAAAAGATTCAAAAGCCCGATTTCGGCCCGAAATAATGTAGTGCGCAAAAATAGGCCTATCATAATGCGCCGATACGGTGCGGTAACCAATCAACGCAAATCTGGCAATCGCATGACAGCAGGGTCAAACTAAGGGGCCATTTCCTTCCTGCTAAATGGAGTCCCCTAATACATTAAAAACCGCTTTTAATTTTGCTGACCTTCAAAAAATTCCTCACGTGTTGAAAAAAAAGTTAAAGTGAGAGGCTAAGAGCCCTGCCCTGGTTTAAACACACAAAATAAGTTTTTAATAAAACGCAGTGCTCTTTAATTACGTCACTATTATGCCATTTTTGCGAAATAAAAAAAAATAATCCAAATGAGTGTTTGCTGCAGAATACAGATTCAGATAAAAAATACTGCAAAAATATTTTTAAAAAAATTTTGTGTTGACATGCTGCATATCAGCCCGAAATAATTTGAAAACCGCGGCCCGAATCCGAGGGCGACCCGAAAAGCTCGGCCCGAGTCCAACTCTATAACGGACTCCGCAATATCTTGCACGAGAAAGTAACGCAAGAATCTTGCTCGTGTATTTTCGGTCTTAAACCAATTGCATCCTAAAAATAAGCATTACTTTTCTGATTCTTCATGTGCTTGGATTGTTGCAGAAGCAGTTAATTTTTCATTTGCATCCGATTCGGAGTCTGAACAACTTTCGCTGCGAAATAGTTCGGTTAAACTTCAATGTGTATTACAATTAAAATATTTCGACATGTTTTATCAAAATCAAGGTCGGCCAATTGCACGATTATGCTTCGATTACATGGCACTATACGTAGGCGATAACAACAATATAAAAATTTTACAACGGTTCAAAGATAAATAAACAGAAATAAATCTACAAGAATAAGTATAGAAAAAAGTTTTTTTTATTCCATAAATAGTCTATGATCTACGTATTGCACATTTAATAAAAGCTCACTTTAAAATAAACACTCAAGAACAAAATGATAAAATATAAATAGTTAAAAATAAATATACAAAAAATTTTGACTATTTATTTCACGTCCATAAAATCAATTTTGGTGAATGTTGATTGGAGAAAAGAATTGTCTGTAGTCATTTTCTCCAATCAGCATTCACCGTAATTAGTTCTATAGATGTGAAATAAAAAATCCAAAAAAAAATTGTCAAAATTTTGTGAGTATTTGTTTATTTTTAACTCTTTATTTTTTGTCTGTTTATTTTTGAGGGTTTATTTTAAAGTGAATATTTTTTAAATGTGCAATACGTAGATCATTGTGTGGACTAACGAGACTATTTATTACTTAAACAAAATTTTTTGTATATTTGTTTTTGTTTATTTATTTTTGAACATATGTTTAAAGAGACTTTTTAATAAAGAAACAACTAAATACTACCGTAAAAATTTTTTACTCAGCATCTGCAGCTCCCCCTGTGCGCTCGGCACAAGCGGAAAGTGCAAAGTTAATGTTGACACAGTAGATAGATGATTTCAATCATTATGCGAAATCAGCTGGTAGCTACTCCACCAGTACCTGATCTTGTGACCCATTTCTTTTTCAATAGCTTGCACCTGCTCGGCATTAAGTAACAGCTTTTCTTGTTCTTTGCTCTTGCTGTAAGTGATGTTCTACAAGTTAATAATGATCAAACGGTTAGAAATTAACATGCCAGATTAACCAAAATTTCCTTTTTAAACTTATTACGTATAAAGACTTGGAAAATGCAACCTGTGCGAATGCAAGAAGTTCCCCCTCACATAACTCATTGCGCTAAACATTTTTAAATGACATTCTGCAATATCCTTTGCTTTGCACTAAAACTTCTTGTGTAAGATCGTTGCGGCGTCCAGTGTAGTTTCGCTTTGCTGTCCTATTTATCCGCTTTGCTTTGCTAGCTCTCAGACTCATTTTGGACCAAACCTCAGACAATTAAAAATTGAAGGGAGCGGGCATGGCCTTTGTACCCCGTTGTCACACCCTGGCTAATCCACAGCGTACCAGGGTCTTGCATGGCGCTGAATTATAAAATAAATAAATAACTGAGGTTGTTTTTCAAATTATATTGAACTGAAAATTCAACAGGAATTGGGGGAGACTGCGAAGTGAGCTTGCGCTCTTCGAGTCAGCAGCCACCCGTTATATATGTCTAATGCGATCGGCTCCAGCCGCGAATCGAACCCGTCTCGTAGGATCTGTCACCTACGTGCGGTACCGCTAGTCCATGTTGCTGACTAATCTCAGAAATCAATGAGCCCGTGAAATAAATAATGTAACATAAGAGCAGTTTGATACCAAGATGCATGCAATGATGCCAATCGCATTTGCATCCAGTTATGTTACTTGAATCACCTCACAATTAAGCAGAGCTTGTAGAGTAGCTGCATCTACGGCAGGATCACTAAGATTGGCGATTTTGATCAATGCTTCAAGATCTTCCCGCGTAACGTGAACATCGGAATTTTCTCGTGAATGGAACATCCGAAGTAGCAAGTTCTTAGAGAACCGGAGAAGCCGCGCTGCGGCAACCTGAGCATCTTTCGCATCTTTTTCCGCCTACAGAAAATCTAATCGATATTGCTCACAAACTTTTCTGCTATTTTTATTGTTTTATGATAATTGTAATTAAAATTTATTATTATTGTTATTATTATGGCATTTTTATAATCTTTTATTATATAATTTATTATAATTATTATTGCATTTATTATAACTATATTGTCCTGATTTACTACTTTAAGCTAATCAACTTTCATTTTATCTTTTGTGAATTGTGCAAATCATTGTTTCATTATTATTTTCACCTGAATGGGAGCATAATATCAGATGGCCGAGTGAATGTCTGAGTGGTGAACAGATAGCGTGCAACTCCCATATGAGCTTGTTGAAGGTGAATACCAGTGACTTGCGGTGAGGTTGGTGGTTGATGAGGCTCTGTTCATTTTAGCATCATGCTACTTGCAATTTTTATTCAAAGTATTTAATGACAAGTAGAAATAGCGCCCTAATAATCATAAAACTTTATGGAATGTTTTGCATGTATTCGTTATTTACAAAATCCATAGGTTCATCTTTTTGAACCAAAATATTTATCACTTGTGCAGACATTCTCTTTATTTTTCCGTAACTCGTGAAGTCTTTCCATCTCGATGGAGATTGTTTTCAGCGATGAAAGATGTCCTTCTTCGGTACGATTTTCGTACGGTGCAAACAACATGTTGCACTAATGGGAACTTTTAAAGAAAAACTAGAGAAATTATGCCAAATGCTGAAACAAAAAAAGTCATAAAATTTGAAAACGATATGTCTTGTACTTTTAGCGCACCAAGTTTTCAAAAAATTTCGCGTACATTTTGTCTCCCCACGCACCATAGGATTAAACTTTCACGGTTTTTTGCGCTTCGTAACGGTAAGGGCTTATGTTAATTCTCAGCTGACGTTTGTTCGGAGCTGTGTGGGCCAAGCGCTACGCCGCGGAGGTGGGCTCCGCCACTCGTTACACGCTTGGGCGTAATATGGCGAGTATAATGAAGATTTGATTTTTTGTGCAGCATTATCACTGTACACGTGAAGAAATTTAAGGATAATAGTTTTACTGAGATTTCGATGACTGTGTTACAGAAATGTAAGAGTTCGTTACAATATTATGAAGTTTATGGAGCACTGGCTGCAGGAAATTATACTTACTTCATGTGTGATAATGCCCACCTATACGTTGCACGGATTTGTTGTTTTTTTAAGTTAAAAAAGCGAAGTCACTGTGCTGTTCCCTTAGACGTTTGGGTCCCTAGAAAGTTTGATCGGGAAGCCATAAGCGGGTGCTTGCAGCTGCCATCTAGACTTGAAATTTTCATGGATGGTAGATTTTATTGGACCTGTGTGAATGCGTAACAACTTTTCCCTAACAACTTTTGGGGGGTGGCGATCGTCAGGTTAAAGGTCAAAGGTCAGAAAACCAAATTTACCAAAACATAATAACTTTTGAACGACATTAGCTAGGACCTTCAAAGTTTCACAGTATATGCATATCAATGCGGGGAACAAAAATATGCAAACCAATGACCTGTATGTGACGTCACTTAGGGTTAAAGCTCAAATCAACGAGTCTTAACAGACTTTTGTGCAGCCTAAGGCTTTTGAACCGCTGACGCTAGAGACTTGAAATTCTCAAGGATGATAGACCTCCATGTGAACTTGTGCCTAACAGCTTTGGGGGGGTGGCGGTCAACAGGTTAAAGGTCAAACGTCAATCAACTAAAATGATAAAAAAATCGATCAAACGTTAATAACTTGTGAATGGCAACTGGTAGGACCTTCAAGTTTATGGAGCAAATGCATCTCAATGAGAGTACAAAAGGACCAACAGTGATTAGTTTTGCGTGACGTCACTTGGGGTCAAAGATCAAATTAGCAACTATGTTGTTTGGCATATAACTAATGCGTGAAAACACATAAGAACTTCAAATTATTAGAGTTGGTGTGTCTTGGTATGTTCTTGCAATGTAACAACTATAAACGTTCTATGTCACGTGACTCGGGGTCAAAGGTCAAAAAACCGATAAATGTTGCCAATCTTGCGCAGTCTAAGGTTTTTAAATCGCTGATGCTAGAGGCTTGAAGTGTTCAGGGATGATAGACCTCGACGTAAACTTGTGTCTCACAACTTTCGGGGGATGGCAGTCAAGTGGTTTCGAGTCAAAGGTCAATAATAGGAAAGTATTCACAAGCTCATAACTGTTAAATGGCAACAGCTAGGACCTTCAAATTATCGGAGGATATTAATCTCAATGCGAGTAACAAAAATATCAATATAATGAAAGGTTACTCCAGAGCACCTGACTTGGAGTCAAAGGTAAAAAACGTGAAATTTCAGGAAACCTCATAAAACTGGAGCAAATTTTTTTAATCCGCTAGAGGGCAGTAGGGTAGCATGTTTTTGAGCTATTTTAGCTTCAAACTTTTTCATTCGTGAGTGAGCCGTATGAGTTTGTGTTTGAACTGACGTTTGAAGCAGCAATAAGGGGCACATGGGAATTGGCCAAGTGGTTGGTGCATTGGACTCATGACTTAGCTTCGCGGATTCCTCGCATTGAAACCGTGCTCGCATTGCGGCGAAGAGTTTGTTAAAGTAATTGCTAGCATAGTCCGCTATCAGATCATCAGCCGTGTGGTTTTGCGAAGTTAATTGTGATTACCACTTGTTTGCTTTATTTCATTCACGCCTTATGCAATTGGGTAACTGGACAATTTCAAAACTGTTTGGCTGTACCTTGATAAGTGTCAAAGTTTTCGTTGAAGTAGTCACAGCACTTTTACTTAATGCGAGCAATGTTGGTTTATCAGTCGCTTTACTTTTTAAGCTGCTAAAAAGTTGTCATTCATAAGTAAGTATTAAGTTGTAACTTCTAAGTTTCAACTTATCAACAAGTGTGACTTTAATTGATTTATCTGCAATACCTTGGGCGAAGTGTTATGCGAAATATTGCAGCCTTTAGTTTTCGCGCAGATTGTTAAGCAGTGTAATCGCTGCTTTAAACGTAAGTTTTATGCCGCGATTTCTTGCCCTTGGAATCGAACACAAGCTCGATGATTTACTTTCGTTTTGTGTGAGTGCAGTCGTCCTTGCAGCTGCACAAACTTTTCAAGAATCATGGCGTTTATTGTTCGAATTTACTGCAAGATTTGCCAGCTTGTTTGAAATGTCAGACAAACGAGATGATTTTGCTGCAGACTTGTGTAGCATTGTGCCGGCCGATTAGCACAGTTGCTAAGCCCACTCTATCGGTGCGGGAGGTGTGAGGTTCGATTGCCGGGTCGGCCAAATCGTCACAATGTCGCCAACGGCTCGCCACCGTTGCGACGTTTGTTCGGAGCTGTGTGGACCAAGCGCTGCGCCGCGGAGGTGGGCTCCGCCACTCGTTACACGCTTGGGCGTAATATGGCGAGTATAATGAAGATTTGATTTTTTGTGCAGCATTATCACTGTACACGTGAAGAAATTTAAGGATAATAGTTTTACTGAGATTTCGATGACTGTGTTACAGAAATGTAAGAGTTCGTTACAATATTATGAAGTTTATGGAGCACAGGCTGCAGGAAATTAAACTTACTTCATGTGTGATAATGCCCACCTATACGTTGCACGGAATTGTTGCTTTTTCAGTTAAAAAAGCGAAGTCACTGTGCTGTTCCCTTAGACGTTTGGGTCCCTAGAAAGTTTGATCGGGAAGCCATAAGCGGGTGCTTGCAGCTGCCATCTAGACTTGAAATTTTCATGGATGGTAGATTTCATTGGACCTGTGTGAATGCGTAACAACTTTTCCCTAACAACTTTTGGGGGGTGGCGGTCATCAGGTTAAAGGTCAAAGGTCAAAAAACCAAATTTACCAAAACATAATAACTTTTGAATGGCATTAGCTAGGACCTTCAAAGTTTCACAGTATATGCATATCAATGCGGGGAACAAAAATACGCAAACCAATGATTTGTTTGTGACTTCACTTAGGGTCAAAGCTCAAATCAATGAGTCTTAACAGATTTTTGTGTAGCCTAAGGCTTTTGAACCGCTGACGCTAGAGACTTGAAATTCTCAGGGATGATAAACCTCCATGTGAACTTATGCCTAACAAGTTTTGGCGGGTGGCGATCAACAGGTTAAAGGTCAAACGTCAATCAAATAAAATGATAAAAAATCTGATCAAACGCCAATAACTTGTGAATGGCAACTGGTAGGACCTTCAAGTTTACGGAGCAGATGCACCTCAACGAGGGTACAAAAGGACCAACAATGATTAGTTTTGCGTGACGTCACTTGGGGTGAAAAGTCAAATAAGCAAACATGTTGTTTGGCGTATAACTATTGATTGAAATCACATAAGTACTTGAAGTTTATAGGGTTGGTGTGTCTTGGTATGTTCTTGCAGTGTACCAACTATAAACGTTGTATGTCACGTGACTCGGGGTCAAAGGTCAAAAAACCGAAAAGTGTTGCCGATATCGTGTAGCTTAAGGTTTTTGAACCACTGATGCTAGAAGTTTGAAATGTTCAGGGATGGTAGATCTCAATGTAAACTTGTGCCTAACAACTTTTGGGGGGTGGCGATCGTCAGGTTAAAGGTCAAAGGTCAGAAAACCAAATTTACCAAAACATAATAACTTTCGAATGACATTAGCTAGCACCTTCAATATTTTACAGTACATGCATATTAATGTGGGGAACAAAAATATGCAAACCAATGACCTGTATGTGACGTCACTTAGGGTCAAAAGTCAAATCAACAAACCTTAACAGATTTTTGTGCAGCCTAAGGCTTTTGAACGGCTGATGCTAGAGACTTGAAATTCTCAAGGATGATAGACCTCCATGTGAGCTTGTGCCTAACAGCTTTGGGGGGGTGGCGGTCAACAGGTTAAAGGTCAAACGTCAATCAACTAAAATGATAAAAAAATCGATCAAACGTTAATAACTTGTGAATGGCAACTGGTAGAACCTTCAAGTTTATGGAGCAAATGCATCTCAACCAGGCTACAAAAGGACCAACAGTGATTAGTTTTGCGTGACGTCACTTGGGGTCAAAGATCAAATTAGCAACTATGTTGTTTGGCGTATAACTAATGCGTGAAAACACATAAGAACTTCAAATTATTAGAGTTGGTGTGTCTTGGTATGTTCTTGCAATGTAACAACTATAAACGTTCTATGTCACGTGACTCGGGGTCAAAGGTCAAAAAACCGATAAATGTTGCCAATCTTGCGCAGTCTAAGGTTTTTAAATCGCTGATGCTAGAGGCTTGAAGTGTTCAGGGATGATAGACCTCGACGTAAACTTGTGTCTCACAACTTTCGGGGGATGGCAGTCAAGTGGTTTCGAGTCAAAGGTCAATAATAGGAAAGTATTCACAAGCTCATAACTGTTAAATGGCAACAGCTAGGACCTTCAAATTATCGGAGGATATTAATCTCAATTGAATTCGCATTCGCATTCGCATTCTGAATTCGCATTCGCATTCGTGACAGTCGGACGCGTTTTTGGAGCTCTGCTAAAAAGTCAGTTTAAAAGAATCGAAAAAATAATTATTGGCAGCTAAAAACCACATAACTTCTTCAGCAAAGGTAACCCAAATTTGAACGAACTGTTAAGAAGCTAAAATATTTATTTACTGAAGCAGATTTTCCGAAGATTTTAACCGTTTTGCAAGCTTACTAGGCAGGCAGCTACTCAAGAAGTTCACATACAAGATATCCACCATTATAATTATTACGTCACTTGACAATAATGCCTGGTAAAAACAGCAATAAGCCTACCAGTAATGTGAAGACTGACCTTGACGAAAAAATTCAAATATTAATTGAAAAAGCCGTCAGTTCTTGGCAAAATGAGTACAAGGAAGAAATCAGCAAATTAAAGAAAGAACTTGAAGTAGTTAAAAGTAGCCAAGACTTCATTTCAAGCAAATATGAAGATTTACAGACTGATTATAAGAAGCTACAAAAAAAAAACAAAGAACAGGAAAAGCAGATACTAGTCCTACAAGACCAGGCTAGCAAAATTGAAGAAAAAAATGTGAAAGCTGATGAAAAGGTGGATGCCATCGAACAATACGGTCGACGGCAAAATCTGGAGATAGTCGGAGTTCCATATACGGAAGGAGAAAATACCAATGAAATTGTAACTGAGATTGCTAAGCTGATAGAGGTGGATGTGAAGCCTGATGACATATCAACTTCGCATCGATTACCAGTGCGTTCACGTTCATCTTCTGACGACAACAACCGTAAGCCTATAAAATTCCATGCCCCTATTATTGTTCGCTTCGTGGGAAGGGATATTCGCAACAAAATTTTCGCAAACCGGAAACTTGCACGAAATCTTGACTTGGAAAAATTCTCTGTTAAAGGAACTGAACGATTATTTATTAATGAAAATTTAACACAACAGCGTAAAAAGCTATTTTGGCTGGCCAAGCAGAAGATGAAAGCTGCGGATTTCAAATTTATCTGGACTTCCAATGGATCAATATTTGTCCGAAAATCTGAAGATTCCGACACTATCAATATAAAATCAGCTCTTGACTTAGATCTAATAGCATAACATTTTGCGCTGCGTAGGCATATCGTTATTTACTATTATTTGTAGCTTCATTTCCAGTATTTGTCTTTTTGGCCAAAATGTTGAATCTTCATTGTGCTGGCGAATTGAGTATGTTTTTGATGTCCACTCAAGCGCATTCCAGTAATTCCAACCCTAACTTATTTGACAACGATGAAATAGTTGATCAGTCTTTAGACTCTTTGCTTACTAATATCAACCCTTGCGTATATTACAACAACCCTCAATCTATCCCTAACCGAACTCCTTCCTCCAACGATCTTTTAATCGTACATGTTAATATTCGGTCTTTAACGAAAAATTTTGATGATCTTTCTCATTTTCTATCGCAATTTTCTGTTCCTCCTGACGTAATTTGCATCACGGAAACTCGTCTAAAAAATGATTCTTTTGTAAATATCTCCATTCCAGGCTATGAGTTTGTTTTTGTTAACTCGTTTAGTTCAGCTGGTGGCGTTGGGGTTTACGTGTCCAGTACTATTGGCTTTAGTGTAATTGCCAAAAATGTGATAAATGCGGGCTGTGAAGATATTTGGGTGTCTATTAATTGCAACCAAACTACCAAAAAAACTGTCATAGCTACTATTTATCGTCATCCTTCCTCAGACACTCAGTTATTTATTCAAGAACTAAATAACAAATTGCTCGAACTCAACTTGTCTAATGCAAATCTTTTTCTCGTTGGTGATTTTAATATTAACATTTCTCCGATCAACCGCTCCACCGATGCTCAAAATTATCTGGACATGCTGTTAAGTAGTGCTAATTACCCTATGATTACTAAACCTACTCGGGTTACTCCTTACTCGTCCACGATCATTGACCACATCATCACTAACTGTCATTCCAACCCGATTTTACCTGGGATAATTGAGAGCGATTTCACCGATCATTATCCTGTTTTTTGTATATTAAAAAATATACCTAAATGCAAACGCTCTGTTAAATCCTTTTATAGATCAATGAAAAATTTTGACTCCGAACGTTTTCTACACGACTTGAACTCTCAAGTCAATGACTTTGATATCCAAAACTTAAATGAAAATAACTTCAACCAAATTTTTGACCAGTTTTTACAGTTAATAACTTCCACCATTGATTTTCATGCTCCTATAAAATTGGCCTCTAGAAAACAACAAAAGGTTTTAAGTAAACCATGGTTAACTCGAGGTATTTTAACTTCTATTCGGAGTAAACAAAATATGCACAAGTCTCATTACATTCATGGCACTGTTGAACAAAAAATGTTTTATAAAAAATATACCAACAAACTCACCAAACTAAAAACTGTTGCCAAAAAACTTCATTATGAAAATGAATTTCGTTCCTCTGCTGACAACCCTCGTCTGCTTTGGAAAACTTTGAATAATGTATTGCCTTCGAAGCGATCTGCTGGAAACTCTGCCCCCAAAATTCTCAAAATTAATGGGACTTCTTTTGATCAACCCGCTGATATCGCTCAAAGTTTCAACAATTTTTTCTGTAATATAGGGCAATCGCTTGCTGTTCAAGTTACTGCAACTCCCAGTAGCATAAAACCTTCATACTACCTACACAATAGAGTAACAGATTCTATATTTTTAGCTCCTTCCTATCCTCAAGAAATATTGAGAATTATTTCATCGCTACAAAGTAGTTCCTCCTGCGGACCTGATAACATTTCTTCCTTTTTTCTGAAATTGGGATCAAATATTCTTATTTACCCTCTTACAATCTTCTTCAATTTCTGTGTTGAATGTGGTATTTTTCCGGATTCTCTAAAAATGTCCAAAGTGGTTCCTATCTTCAAATCAGGCGACAAGACTGATATAAATAATTATCGCCCTATCTCACTCCTTCCAGTAATAGCAAAAGTGTTTGAGAGATTACTTTACAACCGAGTCCAATCCTTTATCGAAAAGCACAACATCTTGTCTACCACTCAATATGGTTTTCGTTCTAAATTTTCCCCAGAGCACGCGGTTGTTGATATAGTATCTTCATGTTATGATAGTATTAATGACGGTCAATTTACTGGCCTTATAATGCTTGATTTAAAAAAAGCATTTGATTCTGTCACTCATGACATTTTACTACAGAAACTGGAACATTATGGTATCCGTGGTAAAGCTTTCAATTTGTTTTCATCTTATCTCTCCAATAGGCAACAGTACGTTTCCCTTCAGGGCATTAACTCATCTACACTACGCATTGAATATGGAGTTCCACAGGGCTCAGTGTTAGGGCCATTATTATTTCTCTTATACATTAACGATCTAACCAACTCTATCAACACCACTCCCAGGCTCTTTGCGGACGATACGTGCATTATTGCTAATGCTCCCTCAGCCACCGTGTTAGAGCAGACGCTAAATCGTGAAATGACTAACTTATCAATGTGGATCAATGCCAACAAACTTACAGTTAACCCTTCAAAGTCGTATGCCTTGATAATATCTCCTAATGCTAAAATCGATCCTCCTATTCTCAACATATCATATAATCATTCTCCGGTTAAGGTAGTTAATTCCGTTAAGTATCTAGGCATTGTTTTAGACAATAAATTACAATTTAAACAGCACATTGCCTTGCTAGAATCCAAATTATCTCGCTCTCTAGGAATCCTTTTCAAAACCAAATCTTTTTTGCCCAAAGATATACTAAAAAAG
Source organism: Trididemnum miniatum (assembly GCA_964006365.1). Classification (NCBI taxonomy): domain Eukaryota; kingdom Metazoa; phylum Chordata; class Ascidiacea; order Aplousobranchia; family Didemnidae; genus Trididemnum; species Trididemnum miniatum. The sequence goes on along the minus strand of OZ023231.1, from coordinate 38,934,694 downwards.
CTTTACTACGCTTTTATTCACTCCCACCTTAATTTCGGGTTAATTATCTGGAGCGCTACGCCTAAATCAAATCTTCTTAAACTGCGCAGTATTCAATCGAAGGCTATCCGCGTGCTTGCAGGAGCCGACTGGTACGAACATGCCTCTCCTCTTTACGTTAAACTTAATATTTTAAGCCTTGACAAGCTTATTCTGTATGCTTTGGCTAAGTTTATGCATAAATATTATCTAAAATGTCTCCCTTCGTCCTTCAATAACTATTTCACTTTAGTCTCTTCCATCCACTCTTGCCATACCAGAAATGCTGCTAAATCCAACCAATACTTTCTTCCACAGTTTTCTACCTCCTTGCTGTTACGCACTATTAAATTTAAAGGTGCCAAACTTTGGAACGATATTCCTGAAAATCTTAGAAAACTTAGTCATAAACAATTCCTTTTAAAATATAAAGCTATGTTGCTAAACTCAAGTTCATAAATTTCCTTCAGCAATTCGTAATTGGCCTTTGCAATAATTAAATATTTATATTACATACAACATTCTGATTTAGTCTTTTGATCATCTATCGCTCTTTGGAAATTAATTATGTCAAATTGAGTAACACTGCACATTTGCTGACATCTTAATTTATATTTACATGTATGCAGTACTACTGTAATTTTCCTGTTCATTTAACCCTAATTTTTGTCATCTCTTTATTTCCTCCTTTTGATTAAAACTAATCAGCCCTTCTGATTTACATAAAATCATACTGAATTATCAATAGGTGGTCGCTTGACTCGAAGACCTAACCGGTCCCTTCGCGACTCTCCTTTGCGTATTTGCCAACTATGTAGGTCTATTAATACTTGTGGTTAATAAACGAAATTTTTTAATTATTATGCTAAAATAAGCTTTGTTTATGTTGTTTTTTTTTTGTTTGTTTTACCTGTTGGCACCTTTCGTGTTCGCATAAAATAAACTTGTTTGATTGATTTGATTCAATGCGAGTAACAAAAATATCAATATAATGAAAGGTTACTCCAGAGCACCTGACTTGGAGTCAAAGGTAAAAAACGTGAAATTTCAGGAAACCTCATAAAACTGGAGCAAATTTTTTTAATCCGCTAGAGGGCAGTAGGGTAGCATGTTTTTGAGCTATTTTAGCTTCAAACTTTTTCATTCGTGAGTGAGCCGTATGAGTTTGTGTTTGAACTGACGTTTGAAGCAGCAATAAGGGGCACATGGGAATTGGCCAAGTGGTTGGTGCATTGGACTCATGACTTAGCTTCGCGGATTCCTCGCATTGAAACCGTGCTCGCATTGCGGCGAAGAGTTTGTTAAAGTAATTGCTAGCATAGTCCGCTATCAGATCATCAGCCGTGTGGTTTTGCGAAGTTAATTGTGATTACCACTTGTTTGCTTTATTTCATTCACGCCTTATGCAATTGGGTAACTGGACAATTTCAAAACTGTTTGGCTGTACCTTGATAAGTGTCAAAGTTTTCGTTGAAGTAGTCACAGCACTTTTACTTAATGCGAGCAATGTTGGTTTATCAGTCGCTTTACTTTTTAAGCTGCTAAAAAGTTGCCATTCATAAGTAAGTATTAAGTTGTAACTTCTAAGTAAGTATTAAGTTGTAACTTCTAAGTTTCAACTTATCAACAAGTGTGACTTTAATTGATTTATCTGCAATACCTTGGGCGAAGTGTTATGCGAAATATTGCAGCCTTTAGTTTTCGCGCAGATTGTTAAGCAGTGTAATCGCTGCTTTAAACGTAAGTTTTATGCCGCGATTTCTTGCCCTTGGAATCGAACACAAGCTCGATGATTTACTTTCGTTTTGTGTGAGTGCAGTCGTCCTTGCAGCTGCACAAACTTTTCAAGAATCATGGCGTTTATTGTTCGAATTTACTGCAAGATTTGCCAGCTTGTTTGAAATGTCAGACAAACGAGATGATTTTGCTGCAGACTTGTGTAGCATTGTGCCGGCCGATTAGCTCAGTTGCTAAGCCCACTCTATCGGTGCGGGAGGTGTGAGGTTCGATTGCCGGGTCGGCCAAATCGTCACAATGTCGCCAACGGCTCGCCACCGTTGCGACGTTTGTTCGGAGCTGTGTGGACCAAGCGCTGCGCCGCGGAGGTGGGCTCCGCCACTCGTTACACGCTTGGGCGTAATATGGCGAGTATAATGAAGTTTTGATTTTTTGTGCAGCATTATCACTGTACACGCGAAGAAATTTAAGGATAATTATATTTTTAGTGAGATTTCGATGACTGTGTTACAGAAATGTAAAAAGTCGTTACAATATTATTAGGTTTATGGAGCACTGGCTGCAGGAAATTAAACTTACTTCATGTGTGATAATGCCCACCTATACTTTGCACGGATTTGTTGTTTTTTTAAGTTGTAAAAACGAAGTCACTGTGCTGTTCCCTTAGACGTTTGGGTCCCTAGTAAGCTTGATCGGGAAGCCATAAGCGGGTGCTTGCAGCTGCCATCTAGTCTCATTAACCTTTAGCTCATAAGCACAACGTCTACCGCCTAGCAAGATTTCAATTTCATCCTCTCGCTTTGTAAACCAAGCAGAATTAAGTTAGCAGACTAGCCTAGCAAAACCAGTGACTAAATATGCAACTGACTAACTAACAGTGGCAATTGCCAAACTTCAGCAATCCCATGCTTCAACCAGGCAATGAAGCTACATGATAACATGACGTCTCTTAAGGTGTTCACTTTTCAAAGTGAACACCTTACGCAGGCCTGTGCTTAAGGATGATACTGATCGCTGTTTTTTTTTCAGTTTTTTGAATTGTTTATTATAGTGAAGGTGTTCACCTGGGTTTGATGAACACCCTGGTTGACGTCATCCTAAAAAAAATCAATTTTTATGGTAATGGCAAAAACTTGCAACTATTAAATTATTTTATAGGGGAAAGTAGTAAAATTTACTTTCTGAACGAAAAAGTTTGTTGCAAAAAGAACAAAAAATAAAAAAGATTATAAAAAGTTAAAAAAAGTATTTTTTGGAATTGTCAGAGTGTTCACTGAACACCTTGAACACCCTGAGAATACGCCACTGGAATTTAGAAAACATTTTGCGTGCGTTGTTAAAGATTATAGCCTAGAACACACCTTGATTTTCTTCATTTTTATCCTCCTATTACGAAAAAGCGAGGGAGGTGCTATGCATAGAACGAATCCAGATTCGCGTAGGAGTTGCCCTCGTTTACGAGTTTTCCGCTTGAATTTTGCTTCAAACTTCTTCAATTTGGTGCTTGTTAAATTCCACCAAGCAGAGATACTTGTCGTGAAGCATCTTATCCAAGGACGCAACAACGAGGCTTGAGTGGGAGTAGAGACATCAACCTTGCGATCATGGCCGTCTTACAAACGACCCTCTGAACCACTCGGCTACGCTGCCGACTAACACGTCACCCCATGAAATGCGTCAAAACTAATAATGATTGCAGCCTTCTTTCATTTATTTTAGCCCAGCTTCTGCTTTCAGACATGTTCTACTAAAATATTTATGTATTGTCTGACACTATAACAGTGACTGCACTCACTGCAGGTACCGGTATGTCATTTTTCGATAGAAAAGTGTGCCGAAATGAGTGTTTTTTCTGTGAAAACCGTAAAAATCCGTTGGCGCCTGGGGGCACCGCTTCTAGACCCCCCTTGTTTCTGGTGGCTGGGACTTCGCCCCCCCAGCAATACTCTCCCCCTATTGTTAAATCGTGGAGCCACACTGATTGCGTATATGTCCATGATTAAGGAGCGCTTTGAGGGTATCAAAATAAATTTCGATTTACCATCCAAGAATTGGGGTATCACCACATATTTTGATATCTTTTCCTAACTTCCTTTTTTCGTGATGTTACTCAATGCTAAAAACGGCTTTTACAATAGCAATGAATTGTCATCAGTATCTGTTTAAGTTGTTACTCGGGCTTCTCCAAATTTTTTGGCTGCAATACGCCTCTGCTTCCAAGAGATGTCTTTGCCTGCATATTGGTCAGCCATGGTAGCTTTGTATTCTAGAGTGGCAAGCGCAGCGATTCAACTTTTGATGCCTTTTTAATCGAGCTGACTGTGTAAGGCATGCTTCTCAGCATTACTGAGAATAAAGAACAAGGCCAGGAATAAACTACGGTAACAGCAGAGCTAGATCAGAGATGTGCTCTATCCATTACCGAGCCACGCATTGACAAGCTTGTCACCAAAATACAACACCAGCCATCTCATTAGTGCAGCTGCCATGATGTATACAAATTTATTGGGTCTTTAACAGGGTGACATTAGAATACTTACGTCAGTCATTTTTATTGTTGTTATGCATGCGCAACTTTACTGCATTATATGTGTTTAATAACTCATAATTTTGGAAGGGGGTTGTTTGGTTATATCGGACTGCAAAGTGGGTCGCTGAATAAAAAAGGTCGAAAACCACTGCCGTAGATTGTTTGTCACGAACGCCCATTTTCCGTACAGCTTTTAGGTTCAATATTTTTAATTTTAATTTTGGTTTTTAGATTTTATAGTTTTACTTTACCCCTGAAAAGCTTTACTGGCGAAACAGCCTGCTGGGAGCTTTTGTGATGTTTTAACTCCTGGTGATTGATTGTTTTATGAGCTTGTAAAATGATGATATGTTTCCGGTGAAGCCGGTAGGCTACTGACCGTAGTGGCCCAGCCTGCAGTAACAGAAAACTTGCAAACACCGTAGATGGGCAAGTTAATGCAAAACGAGACGTTTATGAAAAAATCTGGTATCTTCCGCTGAGGCTAATTCGTTAAATTAGCTCTAATTAGCGGAGATTTACTACAGTTGTGTAAAGATTAATAATTTTTTACCTTCAGCGGTATTTGTTTCTAAAAAACTTAAAAATTTGCAACATTATTGTCTGCGAAAAAAAGGATGAATGACACTTCTTCATTTTTATCTTCCTATCATAAACAGCGGCGAAAGAGCTATACATAGAAACTATTAGGCCTACCTTTTTTGCATACACGCGACTTGCTCTAGCGTGTGCCTCCGCCTTTTTTGCTTCCTGATTAGATCTGCTTGCGCAAACTGCAAGCGTCACCAACTTTTGTCCGTTCATAATTTATCAATTCATAAAAAGTTTTGCTATTTGAGACTGATGTGTCGTATCATTAATGTTGATTGTGACAAAATAAAGAAAACATTACATTTCACTCAGCAAATCACGAAGCCGGGTAATGGAGCAGAGGTGCATCCCGGGGCCATGAAGTCTTAGTGAGAGTGAATTAAAAAATAGGCGTGATTAAAGGGTTTCTCTTTACTCTCTTGACGTTCTTGATTTGTTCTGTTCACTCATTAGAGTGATTTTATAAGTTAAGCCTGTGGTTCTCAACCTCTCTAGCTCACGGACTATTTCCAAATTAACCTAAATATACGCGGACTCAAGTCGCTCATAGGTATGAACACAAGGTTGTTCGATAACTGAGTGGTCACACCTGGCGAATGCATGTTTCTTCCTGCTGTCGCTGCTATAGCCTACGCCGCGAAACCAGTGGCGTAGCAAGAAATTTTACAAAGAAGGGAGGGCAATAATTACTGTTTTTTTCATGCGTATCTTTTTGGGCAGAACTAATTTGAGTCCGGAGGCATGCTCCCCCGAAAACAATTTTGAAAATCTACATACTGCAATGGTTATTTTAGCGCTTTTTGAATATTTTCACGCAAATTTTGTTTAAACTTTTTGACCCATATTCTGAGTGCTTCGCCAAATACGATGCATTTTGTTTGCACATTTTCGATTATGCGTGCGTAAAGCTTATTGCTATCGAAGAGATTCGAAATTACGCAGAATTTGTATACATCAAAAACATTTTTGAAAATGGTTGGTGGGAGGATGCATACCCCTCATTCTACCCCCCTGGCCATAAGCTACAGAAATCATCAAAAGATCAAAAGCACATTTCGGTCTCACTTGGCATTATTAATGTTGTTTTTTTTATTAAAAGGCAGAGTTAAAAGGGAGGGCATGGCACAATGCCCCTCCTCCTAAATACGCTCCTGACCGAAACCATTGATTTGGAAGCTAAAACTTTACATTCATGCTGAAAAATCGACCACGTGAAATAAACCGTTTCAATTTTTTTATTTTGTTCAGTTCGTTTTTATAGCAATTTTTTTCGTTTTTTGTTTATTTATTTATTTATTTTTGAGTGACTCTTCATTGTCAATATGCAATCATGCAGCTGTCATTTCCTGTGTCACTTTATTTATGTTATGCTCCTTAGGATTTTTTTTCATAGTTTTCATTACAAGTGTCCTGCAAAGCTTCGAAGTTTCTGTATGTTCAAGAATTTGACAATGTCTTCTTCAGACCATTTTAAAATTTGCCACTTTGCCATATCCTTGTTTTGTAACACTTGGTATATTACTTTTTGAACTCGTACATGCTGACAATATAAGCTCGCGAATGTTTTGTAGTACCCAATGGTGTAACTAGGCTTGTTTTGGGGGAAATGCCCAGATTTATTTTCAGGTGTTCAGGAGCGTATCCAGGGGGGTCGCTGAGGCTAAATGCACAAAACTTTTGTGGTGTAAAGTTTTTTTTTGCTCTTCACTTGATTTTGGCGGAAAATTGCACATCTGCGGACGTGATGATCTTTTTTTTTGCTCTTCAAAGTCGCTTTTTAACCTTGTAACTTACCGTACCTGCAAGTTTCGTGGACTCATTCACGCCCTTCCGCGGACTTATTTGAGTCCGCGGACTCGGGGTTGAGAAACACTGAGTTAAGCGCTGCATTTTTCTATAATATCTGGCTATCAGCGAAAATTGCTGATGAAAAAACGTTAGTTTATCGTGTTTTTTTTCATAAATACATTCTATTTGAATAAGGTCTATATGGAGTAGGTGAAATAAAATAGAGTTTGTGGAATACCAACCTGAAATCTTGTAATAACTTATTTAAACAATTAAAAAAAGTGGTGTTGTGAATTGTCCGAGGATAAAATTATCAAGTCAACGAAGAATAATGGCTGAGACAATAGTTCCGGATACCCAGGACTTCAAACAACTGATAAAAGCTACCCTTACTGAAGGTACGATCCTATTTTAAAAGAGTGCATGGAGAGATACATGCCTGTGACACCATTGAGCAATCCTTTGCAAGGAAAGGATAGACCTAATAAAGAACTAAATCAAGATGAAATGCCGAAAAAAAACAAGAAAAGTCAAGAACAGGGTGAGAAAAAATATGAGAAGTTAATCACTAATGCAAAATTTTTGAATGATATGGCAGAAAAGTTAATAAACATACTCGAGAAGCATCCACTATTCCAAAAGATCTTGAATCGAATCGTGGACATAAAGATAAAAGAAAGGTTCCAAACATTAGAAAAACAACTTTTAGCGATGAACCAAAAAATTGAGGCACAAGAACAATATACGCGAAGAAACTGCCAAGTATTTCATAGAATTGACAACTCTCCTCACGCTCACACTGATGAATTAATTAAAAAATTTGCATGGGAAAACTTGGATGTTGAAATCTACGACACTGACATTGATCGCAGCCATTGACTTAAACCTAAATTTGAAGCACGTAACAAAGATAAAGTTTATCCGATAATAGTGAAGTTTACAAGCCATAGTATCAAGCAGCTTGTCTATGAACGAAAAAAATACCTGAAAGGAAAAAAATGCATTTATTACTGAATCCCTTACATATTCTCGATTACATTGCATAAGACAACTAAAAACTTTCAAACAATCCAAAAAAGTGTCATCGCACTGAACAAACGACGGTAATATATACTACCAGATAGAAGAGGACATTAAGGTACACGTGGTGCCTGTGACTGAATTTGAAAATCTGTCCATTGCTTAAGTGAATATTATGGGCATTGTCTAACCACTTACGTCGTGATTAAACTGTTTGCTATTATGGGTTGGTTTCTACAAATCTCAATGAAGATTTATTGTTCTTTTCCACAAATTTCATACTGTATCAATTCTCAAGTTTTTTTTGATCAAAAATAAGAAAGTGATAATCGATCGGACTACATTGATTTTTTCTTTCATCCTCACGTGATTATTTTATATTGAAGATGGCTAAACAAACATGTCCCTACTGTGACAAGTCATACAAATCAAACCAAAACCTAATTTTATGCGACTTGTGTAATAAATGGTTACATTTAAAATGCTCAAATCTGTTCAAAAAGGATTTTGTGTCTCTCGGAACAACTGAAATGCCATATTACTGTTCATGCTGCCTAAATGAAGTCTTTCCATTTCAATCTCTGATAGATTCAGAACTTTGTGAAATTTTTTCAAATGGAAACATTATTATGAAATCTTGCAAATTTAATAACATGACATTCTCCACCAAATCCCAATATTGCTTACCAAAAAAATTCAATCGCTCAAACCCCAAGAAAAATAGTTAAATATTACTTCATGTTGACACTCGTAGTCTTAGTAAAAACATTGATAAGCTAGAGGAACTTCTAATTGATATTAAAGTGATGCCTGATTTAATTGCAATCTCCGAAACGAAGCTTAAAACTAAAGTACCTATTACATTCACCCTATCAGGCTACGATTTTGTGCACGTAGATTCTGACACTCATGCTGGAGGAGTAGGATTGTTTATTAGATCTGTTTACTCTTTCAATACAATTAACACTTTTAACTTAAATATTGTAGGATGTGAAGATCTTTGGATTGAACTCCTTCTTTCTAAAAATAAAAAATGCATTGTAGGAACAGTTTATCGCCACCCTACTTTCGATGCAAGATTGTTTTCAAACAAATTTGCCACTATCATTGACAAGCTGAACAGAACTAATAATTATTTTTATATTTGTGGAGACTTTAGTATTGATTTAATGGATTCCAAAAGAGATATTATTAAACACTACCAAGATACACTCCACAGTCTTGGGTGCAACCAAATCATGCAAAATGCTACCAGAGTGTGTTCTATCTCTTCCATCCTACCTGACCATTTTTATACTAATAATACAAAAAATGATATAAATTCTCGTATCTTGCTGAGTGACCTGTCTGACCATTTCCCCATAATAACAGCTGTTTCTAGTCTTAAACCTTTAAGCAAAATGTGCTTAAGTTTCTTCATACGTGATAGCAAAAACTTTGTTGCTGATGATTTTTTGACTGACCTGAATAATGAAATGCTTAGTGATCTCAGTACTAATAATGGTGATCCTAACACTATGTGTAGCAATTTTGTTGAGATATTCTTAAAAACACTAAATGTACATGCTCCACTGCGCAAGAAAACTAGAAAAGAACAACAGATAAGCAAAAAACATTGGATAACAAAAGGTATCCTGATATCCATCAAAACAACAAACAAACTGTACATTCAAATGCTTAAAACCAACAATGAAGAGACTAAAACACAGTGGAAAGTCTACAGAAATATACTTACACATCTCAAGGAGAAAGCAAAACAGCTTCATTACAACACTCAAATTAATCAAGTGCAACACAACAGTGGTCTGCTGTGGAAAACTATCAAAGATATAATAAAATACAAAAATACGAAGCAACAAGATATCAGTATCTTAAAAGATGAAAATGATGAGTTGATTAATGATCCTCAACATATGAGCAACATCTTTAATGAATACTTTTCAAATCTTCGTCGTAATATGGCAAGCAAAATACCAAATCTATCTTCTTCATAATCACCTACGTCAAATTTACAAACTTATAACAAGTCCTTTTTTCTTAAACCTATCTCTGTAGAAGAAGTTTTTAACCAAATAATGTATTTGACTGACCAAAAACATTTTCATTGGAATACACCCAGCAAGGTGCATCACCACAAGCTGAAATATCTATGTGCGTCCAAAGACCTAAATATGCCCAATCTTATTTTCTTCGAGTAGCCTCTTAGGGCATCACGCCCACCATCAGACATCTCTGTAAGAAACCACAACCTTGATCCAAATATTTACTCAGTAACATTGCCAAGGTTATCACAATCCACGAACCGGTTTTCCTTGTTATTGCAACTCATCAGGTGAATGTAGTGAGAACCTTGTTACAAATTAGCCCAAAACAGGTAAAAGTGAAATTTGGTTCTCACTACATTTATAAATAAGATTGGGCATATTTAGGTCTTTGGATGCACATAGATATTTCCGCTTGTGGTGATGCACCTTGCTGGGTGTATTCCAATGAAAATGTTTCTGGTCAGTTATGAAGAAATCCTAAATGACGTAACATAATGTATTTGAATTCTTTAAAAAGCACTCAATCAAATAGCCCCTCCCTAAAGTTTATTATAATGGCAGCACCTATAATTACCGCCTCTCTTGCTGACATATTTGATTGTTGCATATCATCGTCAACCTTTCCTGATATTTTTAAAACTTCCGAAATCATCCCTATCTTCAAATCTGGTGACAAGCATACATGTAGCAACTACAGGCCAATTTCTTTAATATCACCCTTTTCGAAAAATTTTGAAAAATGTCTGTACAAGCAATTAAATGAGTTTTTCACAACTAACAACATTCTCTATAAATATCAGTTTGGATTTCGGGAAAACTACTCGACTGCATTGGCAGTATCACAAATGTGCGATGACATCATTAACAGCCTAGAACAAAGAAGTATAACTTGTTCCATTTTCTTGAATCTAGCAAAGGCATTCGATACTGTCAATGTGGCATACGTGGCCTCCCTTTGGAATTGCTTCAAAGCTACTTAACAAACAGAAAGCAATGTACTATCATTAATAATGTGAAATCAAGCTGGCTCAACTGTAATTGTGGAGTTCCCCAGGGCTCAACTCTAAAACCTTTACTTTTTTTAATATATATCAATGATCTATCAACAGTTACCAATCTTAAAATACAACTATTTGGAGATGACGCAATCTTATCACATACCAATACAAATCCCTCTAAGCTACATAATGAAATTAATAAGAAACTAAGTAAAGTAGACAATTGGATGAAGGCCAATCAGCTAACAATAAATTACAAAAAAACAAATTACATGATTTTCGCTAAAAAGAGGATTAATCAATTCACTTTTACGATACAAATAGGACAAAACAAGATTGTTCGTGTGAATAAAATGAAATATCTAGGAGTGATGATGGATGATACCCTTTCATGGAAACAACATGTAAATTACTTAAATCCAAAAATTGCCAGAGGATCTAGGGCAATCTCTAAAATCAGATCATATGTTAACATTAAAACTTTGAGAACATTATACTATTGCTTAATCTATCTCCATCTTCAGTATTGCATCTCAAGTTGGGGAAGAGCTTCTCAAACTACTTTTAGACCCCTAAAAACCACTCAAAAGCGAATTTTAAGAATTATAACAAGAAGTCTTTATTGCATGCCATCTACTCCACTCTTCAGTGAATTAGAATTACTCAAACTAGATGATATTTATAAATTGAAGATTGCTATAGCTGTCCATAATAAGCATAATGGCAATTGGCCTGGTAAGCAAATGTTAGTAAATCTGACTAATCTGCATGATCATAATGCAAGACTATCATCTAAATTAAATTTTTTGCACCATCAATCCATACGAACGCAGGCAAATCCCTCTCAATATTTTCAGGAGCTCAAATATGGAATGAGGTCCCCAGAGACAAAATCTTTGTCAAAACTCAAATTTAAGAAAACCTTTCAAAAGTTTCTACTTCAAAAATATCAGGCAAAATAATACCTGTACTTGCCTTGTGCATCTTAAACTGTTTGTTTTGTTAAACTTTAGTTGGTTTTGGTTTGATTATCAGTGTCTTAATAATGTTATTGTTATAATGTACCAGTACTAAATATGTTCCAGTAGACCTACATGTTTTAGTGGCTTTTAAATTAGTTAGTTGCTTTGCTTTTTTTTTGTCTCTTTTTTTGTGTTCATTTGCATTTTATGTTTTGTTTCTCTGATGATTGCATTATATTTCTGATATGGTGCTATTTTGTTTGGCAGGTGGCAGCAGACTCGATGACCGTATCGTCTTTTCGCTGTCTCCTGACCAAGTGAATTCTGCTGAAATTCACTTGGTCAGAAGACAACAAAAAGACCATACGGTCATCGAGTCTGCTGCTGAATTCTGCTGAAATTCACTTGGTCAGGAGACAGCGAAAAGACCATACGGTCATCGAGTCTGCTGCCACCTGCCAAACAAAATAGCACCATATCAAATCACGTTTTATTTCATTTTTTATGATAAAAATGCGTTTCTGAATTGCTGTTGTGTCGTAAAAATAGTAACTACCCTGATTTAAATCACTTGTTAAAATTGTGTCCGCCCTGGTAGTTTTGATCGTTTATGGTTCATTGCTTTTGTGAAGGCTTGGAATATGTCACAAAGCCTGCGGCAGAGCAGTCGACTTTGGGGGGCAAGCGTTTCTCAGGAGGGCCAAAGTTTAAAATTTAGCACAAAAGCCGGTGTCTTCAAAAATATCTGCTTTTGAGAAGCCTTAGAATAAGCCATAGCAGAGCCGGGGGCATAGCAGTCAACTTAGGGGGCCAAGCGTTTATCAAGGGGAAGGGCCAAAGTTTGAAGTTAAGCACAAAAGCCGCTCTCTTCCAAAGGATGAGCTTGTTAATTGGGGGGCCAAGCATGTTAATTGGGGTGGCCAAGCGCCCCTGGCCCCCCTTGGCGCCGTCCCTGTATCGAAGAAACAACTGCAAAGCAGTTGACTTAAGGGAGGCCATGCGTTTATCAGGGGGTCCAAAGTTTAAAATTAAGCACAAAGCCGCTGTCTTAAAAACAGTAATTAGGGCTGATTACTTTTTTTAGGGGGGCTAAGCTGCCAAGCATTTCGATTGGGAGGGCAGCCTTCTGGCCCCCTTGACGCCGGCCCCGATATGTCATAACCCCTGATGTTTTGTTTTTCTATCATATTAGTTTGCCCTTCGTTGACTTCTCATTTTTGATCATGCCCTGACGAAGGACAGTCAATTTTTCCAAAAATGTTCAGCTTATTTTGTTTTCCGTACGTTATTTTGTAAATAAGTTGATGTAAATATATAATTAAACACTGCATAGTGGGGAAGATTTTGTTGGACTTGTATACCGGGCATCGTAGTCTAGGCTAGCTAGGCTAACTCAAGTTCTGCGCTGCTTGTTCTTCCGGTACGGTAAAACGGAGACAGAAAAATCTACTCTCCAATTTTTATTTTTGACGTTTCGCTTGGCAATGAACGCCAAGCTTCATCAGAAAATACAGTGACCTGGGAAGGAAATCAACCCAGGTCGAGAACAGTAAAACGTAGTAGCACTGATTTTAACTGAACTGATTAAAAAGTTACGAAGTGTAAATTGTATCAACCCGATTAACTATTGCGTCACAAAAAGGCGAAATGCGTGAATAATCATCAAATTGTTATGTGTTATACGTAAAAAACCAGTATGTAAACTACAGTGATTAAATTGCATTAAAATTATTTAGCCAATGAACGATAAACATTTGGGAGACTGTCGCCATCAGACCTGTTCATAACCTTAGGATGGGCATTGATGAACCAAGCTTCCGAGATGAGTCGTTTAGAATAATTGTTCTCCACTTTCAAGATTTCCGATTTCTCCCAATCAATTGTATGGTTAAAGTCCATCGCATGTTCGCAAAGTGCAGAAAGTTCCGGTCTCAGCTGGCTTGTGGCTCGCCTATGATCGGCCAGTCGTGACTTAAGGCCACGTTTGGTTTGACCAATATAAACATAGTCACAGTCAGAACAAGGGATCTGGTAAACAACACAACTCTTATCTTCTGTAGTGTACGGATCTTTAGGGGAGGGCAAAATGTGGCGAATGGTTTTTACAGGTCTCATGGCAACACCGACTCCTGCCTCGTTCAGAACTCGTCTAATTCTTTCTGATGTACCTTGCACATACGGAATAGAAGTGAATTGTTGGAATTGAGAGTTTTGAGTTTGAGAGCGTTTGTTTTTGCGAGAGAGAAAAGTAGCTCTGGTAGGAAATCCGTTAAGTTGCAGAGTAGAACGTATGTTTCGTAACTCACCGCTTTTTTGCTTTTTATCACTATGAGAGATGTGTGTTTCAACGCGGTTGAGTAGTGTCTTTGTCACAGTGAGTTTCTGGTGTTTGGGATGATGTGATGTGTAGTGGAGGTATCTGTCCGTGTGGGTGGGTTTTTTGTATATGGCTGTAGTGAGTGATGTGTTGGTGGTGTTGTTCTCTTTGCAGACATTACGGGATACCAGAACGTCAAGAAAAGGAAGAGAAAAATCGTGTTCGTTTTCCATAGTAAACTGAATGTGAGAGCAAACAGAATTAAGATGAGAGTGGAATGCAGAAATGTGTTTCTTGTCGAGAATACAAAACGTGTCATCAACATACCTCAACCAAAGGTTGGGAGGAGTATGAAACGTAGTGATAGCTGTGTGTTCAATGTGTTCCATGTAAAGATTAGCAATGATGGGAGAAATGCAAGAACCCATGGGGGTACCAAAGGTTTGCTTGAAAAAAGATTTTTTGAATGAAAAAACAGTAGAATTCAAACATATTTGGAGACCTTGTTTGATGTCAGAGATACTGAGACGTGTACGGGAAGACAAAGAATCATCAGATGCGAGAAGTTCCAACACGAGGGCAAGAGCCTTGTCAACCGGCACAGATGTAAACAAGCTAACAACATCAAACGACACCAAACATTCATTTTCTTCAACAGAATAATTCCTAATACATTCAACAAATTCTCGAGAGTTGCGAACACTGTAATTATTTTTTAAAAGACTTGATAAAACACGAGATAAAAATTTAGACAAATTGTAAGTGGGGGAGTTGACAAACGAAACGATAGGGCGAAGAGGCACAGAAGATTTATGAAACGTCAAAAATAAAAATTGGAGAGTAGATTTTTCTGTCTCCGTTTTACCGTACCGGAAGAACAAGCAGCGCAGAACTTGAGTAAATATATAATGTTAAATGTTCCGCGATTATTAGCTGTTGCTACTATACAAATATTAAAGATCTCCTTTCTACCAAAGTTATAACCATCAGAAAAACTTACATAAACTGAAATCCACGAAGGCGATCCAGAAAGCTAAACTCTGCCGTGTTTCTTGCTTTATTCGGCCTATTCTACTGGGCGCCGCTAGAAAAAAAACATTCGTTTAGTGAACCGTGTTGCTAGAAAAAAAAACATACACATATATATATATATATATATACAAGATAAGACCTGAGCCATCCTGTTTCGGGATTACGTCCCTCATCAGTGATAACAATCAGGGAGGACCATATCGAAAACCATACAACAAAATTACGCAATCTGGCGTTTGGGCATTCAATACAGTGAAAAGAAGGATAGCAGTTGCAAAAGAGAAAAAGAACAGACAAATGGAGTTAGCTAGATTAATTTCAAGAAAAACAAAGAAAACATTATAAAATAATATAGCTGCGGATAGAAATAGCAATCCACGACCGGTTTCGCTCTCATTAGAGCTCGTCAGGTGAATATAGCTAATAAAAAGCTGAGCAAATGATACGGAAATATAGCGAAAAAAAAAACAAAGAAATGGATGAATAGTACTAGATAGAAAAGTATCAGATGGTAACGATAACAACTGATGGCCTTTTTGGATGCAATCCAATCGACGTCCAAATGAATTGAATAAGATAAAACAAATCTTTTCCAAAAATAGTATGCTGTTTGCTGAAAATGAATCAAGTTATCCTCAGATGTTCATAAAATCCAACCAATCAACACCATGAAAAAATAGAAACATTCAATGGAGCAAGATCAAGAGATTAAAATTCCAAAACAGAATACTGCATCGCTAATCTCAACACAGTATCGAGATACCTTACAAACAACTTTTCACAATGCAGGTGGAAATCACGCGATCATCATTTTAATAAAATGATGTCAGCGCTAGTGTACCAGAGAGCTCAAACCATCTGGTGAGCAACGCACAATGCTACGATACACAAGACAGGTTCCCAAGAGTGCTCAAACCCTTGAGAGTGAGCATTATCATACAAGATAAGACCTGAGCCATCCTGTTTCGGGATTACGTTCCTCATCAGTGATAACAATCAGGGAGGACCATACCAAAAACCACACAACAAAATTACTCAATCTGGCGTTTGGGCATTCAATACAGTGAAAAGAAGGATAGCAGTTGCAAAAGAGAAAAAGAACAGACTAATGGAGTTAGCTAGATTAATTTCAAGAAAAACAAAGAAAACATTATAAAATAATATAGCTGCGGATAGAAATAGCAATCCACGACCGGTTTCGCTCTCATTAGAGCTCGTCAGGTGAATATAGCTAATAAAAAGCTGAGCAAATGATACAGAAATATAGCGAAAAAAAAAAACAAAGAAATGGATGAATAGTACTAGATAGAAAAGTATCAGATGGTAACGATAACAACTGATGGCCTTTTTGGATGCAATCAAATCGACGTCCAAATGAATTGAATAAGATAAAACAAATCTTTCCCAAAAATAGTATGCTGTTTGCTGAAAATGAATCAAGTTATCCTCAGATGTTCATAAAATCCAACCAATCAACACCATGAAAAAATAGAAACATTCAATAGAGCAAGATCAAGAGATTAAAATTCCAAAACAGAATACTGCATCGCTAATCTCAACACAGTATCGAGATACCTTACAAACAACTTTTCACAATGCAGGTGGAAATCACGCGATCATCATTTTAATAAAATGATGTCAGCGCTAGTGTACCAGAGAGCTCAAACCATCTGGTGAGCAACGCACAATGCTACGATACACAAGACAGGTTCCCAAGAGTGCTCAAACCCTTGAGAGTGAGCATTATCATACAAGATAAGACCTGAGCCATCCTGTTTCGGGATTACGTTCCTCATCAGTGATAACAATCAGGGAGGACCATATCGAAAACCATACAACAAAATTACGCAATCTGGCGTTTGGGCATTCAATACAGTGAAAAGAAGGATAGCAGTTGCAAAAGAGAAAAAGAACAGACAAATGGAGTTAGCTAGATTAATTTCAAGAAAAACAAAGAAAACATTATAAAATAATATAGCTGCGGATAGAAATAGCAATCCACGACCGGTTTCGCTCTCATTAGAGCTCGTCAGGTGAATATAGCTAATAAAAAGCTGAGCAAATGATACGGAAATATAGCGAAAAAAAAAACAAAGAAATGGATGAATAGTACTAGATAGAAAAGTATCAGATGGTAACGATAACAACTGATGGCCTTTTTGGATGCAATCAAATCGACGTCCAAATGAATTGAATAAGATAAAACAAATCTTTCCCAAAAATAGTATGCTGTTTGCTGAAAATGAATCAAGTTATCCTCAGATGTTCATAAAATCCAACCAATCAACACCATGAAAAAATAGAAACATTCAATAGAGCAAGATCAAGAGATTAAAATTCCAAAACAGAATACTGCATCGCTAATCTCAACACAGTAACGAGATACCTCACAAACAACTTTTCACAATGCAGGTGGAAATCACGCGATCATCATTTTAATAAAATGATGTCAGCGCTAGTGTACCAGAGAGCTCAAACCATCTGGTGAGCAACGCACAATGCTACGATACACAAGACAGGTTCCCAAGAGTGCTCAAACCCTTGAGAGTGAGCATTATCATACAAGATAAGACCTGAGCCATCCTGTTTCGGGATTACGTTCCTCATCAGTGATAACAATCAGGGAGGACCATATCGAAAACCATACAACAAAATTACGCAATCTGGCGTTTGGGCATTCAATACAGTGAAAAGAAGGATAGCAGTTGCAAAAGAGAAAAAGAACAGACAAATGGAGTTAGCTAGATTAATTTCAAGAAAAACAAAGAAAACATTATAAAATAATATATATATATATATATATATAGGCCTATATGGGAAATATCCTACTTATATATCGGACAAATTGTACTCTAAGTCGGACCAAAAAACACGCGATTCGCTGTTTGGAAAAAAAATGCACGTTTTGTGAACCATGCATGATTCACAAAATGCACGGTTTGTTTCAAACGGCACCCCTAAATATTCGGGACATTTTGACCGACCAGTCGGTACGCCGGGACATGCGTTAAAACTGGGACCGTCCCGGCTAAACCGGGACGTATGGTAAGTATGTAGCAGATTCTTACTTTGTAAAGCAAAACATGCACTGGCACCCTTGTTGGCCTAGTAAAACGCGGAAGGAATAATTGTATTTATCCTTCGGATAGGCGTGTAGTTTTGGCCTGGAAGGAGCGTCTTTTTGCAGATTATCTGGTAAATGATCCTGATGCCTTTACGAAGAACAAATCGATGTCGCTGAGGTCGAGCTGATGCTCGGTGTGCTTCGCGATCACAAAGGAAAGTACAAAGCCGCGTTGGAGAAGATTTTGCGGAGGAAGGAATAAATTCTAGTGACAAATTCGTCCATTCGGTCATGCAATCCAGCAGAAATCCAAAATAGACCTCACTTAGCAAGGTCACGGCTAGGAAAGAAATTTTTGCAATGCCGGATTGTGACATCATAGATAAAAAGCGAAGGAAAACTTTTTTCTTTTCTTGTTCAAAACGAATAATAAAAACTATGCCAAATCATTCGATAGAAATCAGAGGCGTACGCAGGATTTTCCAATGAGCGGAGGGGGGTTCAGTGTGACGTCATACCGTGATGACGTAAAGATACTACAACAACAGAAGTTCAAAGGTGTTAAAGTGCATCGGATTGTAATGTTTGTAGTTTAAACTATTACGCAATTCTTGGCTGACACACCACGTTTATACCACGTTATTTTTTTGGTGGAATTCATGTGGAAAAGAAACGTGGCGGTAGTCACGTTTCAAACACGTGGATACAACGTGCAACAAGTTGAATAAGTTGCATTAAACACAACTTTTTAATCTAAAAAAAACTGTTAAAGTTCAGAGTATTATATTTAAACTATTAAATTAGCAAAATCATGCAAACATATTTTCCTCGACTGTTGGCAACTTGCATAACGTGGAAAAATGGTGGAAACCACGTGGTTTAAGTCATCAATTTAATCTTGCTAAAAAAGTATTTTAAGTAATTTTTTGATGTTTATTGGTGGTGCATTTTTGATGGTGTACAAATTACCGCTAATAATTTGATATCAAAATTTTGATGGAAATTTGGTTGCATGCGGAACATGATGTGGTAACGTTTTCTCCACGTCAAATCCACGTAAAACTTTGGTGGAATCGTGGTGGTTGGAAAACGTGACAAGGTGACGTTTTTACCATGCAAAAATCGCGTTTCAGTTTTGCAGCTTTGCAAAGTGACAAAAAAGTTGAATTAACTAATTTTTTGATGTTTATTGGTCATGCATTTCTGATGGTGTACAAATTACCGCTAATAAATTAATATCAAAATTTTGATGGAAATTTGGTGGCATGCAGTACGTGGTGTGGTAACGTTTTCTTCACGTCAAATCCACGTAAAACTTTAGTAGAATTGTAATGGCTGGGAAACGTGTCAAGGTGACGTTTTTACCACGCGAAAATCACGTTTTAATTTTGTAGCTTCACAAAGTGACAAAAAAGTGGAATCACTACTTTTTTATGTCATTGGCAATACTTTGCAGCTTGGTAACGATATTTTACTGCTATTGATCTATTGTACTAAAATTGCGAGGAACAACAACCAAAAAATCTGATGAATTTACACTTGCACTCAACTTATTTACATTATTTAATGCAATTACAGCTCTCGGCTCTACATTGGCCCTCGTCAGGTATTTTCTAAAGTAGTCACAATTAAGGTTAACTTTAATTACGTTACTTAATTAAGAACAGATTGAAGGTACGATTAACTTTCGCTGATTAATGCACACTACGTACTGTAGGCCTACTTCTCGGCTAAACTCCCAGATCGTTTTTGCAATGCTACTTGCGAGTAATACACTGGTATAAAAATAGCAATTATGACAAAAGTTAAAGCAATTATTATGATGATGAACAAATTTAAGACCTAATATAATGAGAAGGTAAATACACTAACTAGAGGTCGGCAACCTGCGGCTCTTTGAACCTCCAGTTGCGGCTCTTTGTAAAGGTAAATGAAGACCGTTTACAGGGACCTCTCTCGGGATAATTGCGTATTATATTTTTTGATTGTGACAGCGGTGTTGCGGCTCTCGGCGGGTTTCATGTTATGGCATATTGGCTAATGAGTCTAATCTAAACTTAGCTTCCGAGCAAATATTACATGAGTTTATGTGGTCCTTGACTACTGCTGAAATTAAGGCGTTCCCTAACTCTGATGCTCAGATCTCGAGACGACCAATGGTTGTCTGAACTGTAAACAGGTGTGCGCGATTTCATCTTGCAGTACGAATGGATTTTAAACGATTTAGAGATTACAGTAATTTTGACATCCAATTATTCCTTTTTGTTGCTAGAACCGTCAGGTGGCGCAAAACGATTGCGAATTTGTTTCGAATGTTAAGATAGGATTTTTTACTACGAAATTTTAATAAAAAACTGAAAAGGAATGTTTCATATCAATATCTCAATTTTCTAACAATAAATCCTCTGATATTGATGAATTTTCCGTCATGGTATATTATTCAGTTAACTTTAATAAATCAAGTGCTTTTTGCTTGGGATATGGTATAGGAAAGATACTATCAAACGCTGTTCTTCCCAAGGGTTATTTCCCATTGCCCACTAATGCAATTAATTAAGATGTTTAGGTGTTATTATTTCCATTAACAAATGTGAAAGCAACCTTCTCTTTAATGCTGATTTTTCATCAGTTTTTATGAGGTAAAAACAACCTTGAATCTATGGTGTTGTTGAGGTCTGACATTATTAGGGAAAATGACAATTTTGAGATTCTTAATTATACCAATACTGACATTGTTCCACTTCCCGGTGCTCATACCCGATTCTTATAAGCCTATTAAACAATTAAATCAAATTACTTTCAAATTTATTTGGGGGTCAAAATGAGAAAGAATAGGAAGGTCATAGTTATATTGTGATGAAGAAAAAGGTACTGGTGCAAAAACGATTAATTTGCATAAATAAGCTATACTCACTATAGCGTTCCAGTTCAAATGGGTAACAAACTTCTCTAATAATATTGCATGCCGCATGACTATAGAATTATTTCCCCTCCGAAATGCGGAGAACTAAAAATAAATCATTGAAGTCGTTATTATACAATACAATATCAGCGAAAATGCTTGAAAAATGCGTCATATTTTTAGTTCAAGTTTTTGGAAAATAGTGAGTGGGTGACTGGCTGTACTAAGTTTGATCCGTGTCTTCAACTAATCCTGTGTGTGTGTGGTGTTCTACTGTTGTTGTTGACTAAACAAATTTATTCATTAATTATGAGACAAGGTAAAATGACAAAGTGAGCACATTATGCACATGAGCACGTTTTGTGCGCATGGGCATTGGGCACGTGCACATGCAATCGGAATCTGCTCACGTGCGCATTTCACCCAAATGTGCACATGTGCACAACGTCCTGATGTCCTTAAGTGCACATTGTTTTCGAATGTGCTAAGGTGCTCATCAGAATGATATGTTCATGTGCATGTTATTCCCGAATGTGCTCACGAGTACATTAGGCCTACTCTTAATTGTGGCATACCCATTATTTTCGAAAGATTTGGACACTTGTTTTTTTAGCCTCAAAATGCGATTACAGTAAAAAATTTACATTACTCAAAATGCGTTCGCGATTTTGTGCTCCATATGTTGTTATTTTGTGTACAGGTATGTTTGTTTTTTGTAACACAGAAGAATAAAATTTTTGCTTACCAGGCCGACATGTTTGCATGCTACTTTTTCGCTGCAGGTAGCTTATGACTATGATGCGCAAATTGTGCATGTATAATTTGAAAACTTAAAACTGCGTAGCCTACGGGCTGGGCAAGCAAGTAGCAAAATATTTGTACAGTAGTTACGGTACTCTTAATAATGACTCATTTATCAAAATAAATGTTCGCTCAGGAGAACCAAATATCTTCTCGGCTGGAGTAAAGAACTCACATGCCCTTTAATGTAACAAATTTTACGGATTATGATCACTTAGCGGCTGTAGTTTAATGATTCGGTTTACAATAAATTAGCTTCAAGTCAACTTTAGATTATTTGATAACTTAGAAAATCATTTCACCGATATTCTGTGATCACAGGAATCAGTAGCCTATTGCAGTGCTGTGGCTGTGGTGTTTTTTAATGTTATTGTTTATAAAATAAATTTTGCTTCCTCAAAACAAGTTTTGAATATCATAATCGAAAAACTGATTATGACATGGAAAAGCTAATTGCTTGTACACTATCCACTAGCCGAAAACCCGTACACTATCCGCTCACTTTTCCTTCAATGCAACAAATTAAACATTTTTTTTTTAATTTCCTGTATCTATTACATTTTTCTTTGATGTTCAGCGGAACAGCTGGAGTTGTAGTGCAAACTCGCTCTGATAACAACTGCACACAGCTTGGCCCACCATTTGAATTAGAATACGGACTTGACCAATCTAAGACATGCGTAGTGACGTTGTTGAACAAATTCTGAGTTTATCTTTCACACTTTTAGTTGATGTTTAGCGAAACAAATGGATTTGTAATGTAAACTCGTTCAAAATTTAAACCAGTTTCGGCACTTTTCTACCATTTACGCACAATTGCAAACAGCTAGACCCACCATTTGAATTACAATACACATTTCACCCAGCCAAGTTATGTACTGTGAGGTTGCTGAGCATACCCTGAGTTTACTATCTATCACATTTTCAGTTGATTTTTAGCGAAACAAATCCATTTGAATTCTAAAAAACGCTTTCATTTGAAGCGATGTTAGGCACTTTTTTACCTTTCCTGAACAATAGCAAACTGCTTGACCCACCATTTGAATTAGAACACGGAATTGACCGAACCAAGGCATGCATAGTGACGTTGTTGAACAAATTGTAGGTCTATCACATTTTTAGTAGATGTTCATCGAAACAAACGAATTTATAATGTAAACTCGCTCTGATTTAAATCAAAATCAGGCACTTTTTCAACATTTATGAACAATTGCAAACAGCTTGACCCACCATTTGAATTTGAATACGGACTTGACCGAGCCAAGACATGCATAGTGACGTTGTTGAACAAATTCTGAGTTTATCTTTCACACTTTTAGTTGAGTTCTAGCGAAACAAATGGAGTTGAGGTGTAAACTCGCTCTGATTTGAGGCAATATCAGGCACTTTTTCACCATTCGTAAACAATTGCAAACAGCTTGACCCATCATTTCAACTACAATACACATTTCACCCAGCCAAGGTATGTATTGTGAGGTAGTTGAATAAATTCTGCGCTGAACTATCACATTTTAAGTTGCTTTTAGTGAAAGAAATGGAGTTGTAATGTAAACTCGCTCTGATTTGAGTCGATATCAGGCGCTTTTTCACCATCCTTGAGCAATTGCAAACAGCTTGAGCCACCATTTGAGTTAGAATGCGGGTTTGACCGAGTCAAGACTTACATAGTGACGTTGTTGCACAAAGTCTGAGTTTATTTATCACATCTTTAGATGATTTTTTGCTAAACAAATGGAGTTGTGGTAAAAACTCGTTTGATTTAAAGCGAATCCCGGCACTATTTTCATCATTCATGAGCAATTGAAACAGCTTGACCCACCATTTGAATTACAGATGAACATTTCACCCAGCCAAGATATGTATTGTAAGGTTGTTGGGCATATTCTGAGTTTACCTATCATATTTCTAGTTGTTTTTTAGCAAAACAAATGGAGTTGTAATGTAAACTCGCTCTGATTTGAGTCGATATCAGGCGCTTTTTCACCATTCATGAACTATACCAAACAGCTTGACCTACCATTTGAATTAGAATACGGACTTGACCAATCCAAGACATGCGTAGTGACGTTGTTGAACAAATTCTGAGTTATCTTTCACACTTTTAGTTGATGTTTAGCAAAACAAATGGAGTTGTAATGTAAACTCGTTCAAAATTTAGGCCGGTTTTGGCACTTTTCTACCATTTACGCACAATTGCAAACAGCTTGACCCACCATTTGAATAAGAATACACATTTCACCTAGCCAAGTTATGTATTGTGAGGTTGCTGAACAAATTCTGAGTTTGTCTATCACATTTTCGGTTGATTTTTAGTGAAACAAATGGATTTGTAGGGCAAAAAAACGCTTTCATTCAAGGCGACATCGGGCAATCTTTCACCATTCATGAACAATTGCAAACAGCTTGACCCACCATTTGGGCTAGAATACACATTTCACCCAGCCAAGATATGTATTGTGAGGTTGCTGGGCATATTCTGAGTTTGTCTATCACATTTTCGGTTGATTTTTAGCAAAACATACGGATGTGAAGTGAAAAAACGCTTTCATTTGAAGCGATATCAGGCACTTTTTCACCATTCACGAGCAATTGCAAACAGCTTTACCCACCAGTTGAATTTGAATACGGACTTGACCGAGCCAAGACATGCATAGTGACGTTGTTGAACAAATTCTGAGTTTGTCTTTCACACTTTTAGTTGATGTTTAGCGAAACAAATGGATTTGTAATGACTGACCAATTTTGATTACTTACGTTATATTTACGCTCTCATATCATTTCATGATATGGCTATAATTTTACACTTGATGCCCACATAACATTAGAGCAACAAGTTCAAGAATGTGTTTCGTCTGCGTTTGTATCTATCAAAAGTATTGCACGCACAAAGCATCTTCTTACGAGGCAGGAGGCAACCATCTTAGTGTCCTCGCTTGTTGTTTCAAAGCTTGACTATTGTAATGCTTAGTAGTATGGTATCAGCTCTTCACTTACAAAAAAATTGCAATACGCGCAAAATTGCTCTGCAAGACTGATTTACAACAAGAGAAAATATGATCATGTTACTGACTGATCTCCACTGGCTTCCGATAAAGTATAGAGTTTTGTACAAGATATATTTACTGGCTTATAAATGCATTAACCCCGCATTATTTGCACACCCTGAAGAATTGCAATTTTTGGTTTCAACTGATTCTAAGTCCACTCGTTTTGGTCGTCTTGAAGTGTAACGTAACAATTACAGAATTAGTGATTGGGCATTTTCAATTTGTGCTCCTAAACTTTGGAATAAATTACCAACTGTTCTAAAAAACGAATTAAATTTTGCAAGATTCAAGCGTGATCTTAAGACATACTTATTTCGTATTGCTTTTAATCTATAAACGCATAATTACTTATGATATTCTTTATTCAAACTGACAACACCACAATGATTTATTATTTTCGATTTATAGTTCGTTCTTTTTGTAATAATTGTACATTTTCACTCTGCTTGGTGTGTCATTGTGTACGTCTATGTTACGACTTCTGAGCGAAAGATCTGTTTTCACTAGGTCTGGTTGAAGTCGATAAACCTGTATTACTATTGTTATAACGCTACATACTGAAGGGTAATGGACTCTCAAATCTGCCTAAGCGAGTGACCAAATGCCTCATGTTTATGACACTATTATGCCGAATGAATAGGGCGACTGCTTTTGGATCGCTAATATGGGGGTTCGATTTCGAGTCAGATCAAACCAAAGACTATATGTTCTTGCTTGAAATTTAACATGATAATGACAGGGATTGCTCAAAGCTTTATCTTGACATGATACCGATACACAGTTCCATCCATGATACACGTACTGCACAGTGTTCATACTAGGCTAATATAATGAGTTGAGTAGATATGGAATAGTAGGCAAAGTGTGGTAAAGGTTAGAGCCAGGACAAATGCATTTACCCTGTCATTTTATGTATGTTGACTATTTTGAAGGCTAGCATAGCATCATACTAGCTGTGCACTCTTTTGCATGCGAAAAGCAGGCCCAGCCTGCACTACTACACTAGCACTGAGTAGACCAGGCCAGTCTAAATTAGTACCGGTAAATGGATCTTAAGACTCCATTACACTGTAAATGCTTTTAATCATTTTGGCCCACTGGTTGCAAAATCAAGCTTGCCAATCCAGTAACTGTAAAATCGGTTTAGATTATGGGCAGAGCATGCCTTGTTAGGAAATGAACCACTGTGCATGCCTAGTTCAGTAGTTAAGAATCGACCCACCGTACATACTACTACTGGTAATCTCACACAGCTGTTCACCACTACAGCCTAGATACCAGCACCAATAGTTATTTTCTTACTACACCAGTCATCTAATAAACTTTCGAAACCGATCATTAACACAGTATCGTATGAAAATTATTTCACTACTTAGTTTATTGCGTTTCCTTCGCTTTTACGATTCGACTAACGAAGGTGAACTAGACTACCGCAGCTGCTGCGTATTGAAACGCGTCTCGATCAAATCCCAAAGGTACGTCATAAAAACGATAGCCAATCAAAATCGAGCAGTGAATTTTCAAATTTTTTTCGCTTTTTACGGATTTCTACCAAACTAGACAGCGTTGGAAGTTCGTTTTTTTTCCAAAGTGTTCAGAATATTTTTGCTGATTTTTTGATAAATAATTTTTCTAGACCATACCCGGCCTTTGATGACTGTAAAGTATTTTAGAGAAAAAAGGAAGTATATGCCGGCAGACTGCTGTGATGAGTGCCTAATAAAGTTCATTGACGTCAAAGTCTCTGGAGGTATCTGGACACCACCTTCTTGCTGTCAAAAAAGAAATGCTTTTGATACAAGGGTGCTCGGAGTAATGAAAACCGAGTATGAAGGAGAAAAGACGGTTGCTTTAACTTGCAAAACGTATTTTTGTGAGTGAAAAAGCAAAAAACAAGTCTGTAAGGGCGTTAGTATCCGACAAAATCCTTTAACTTTTGAAAAATACTTCCAAGCACTTGATTCTACGCAACCATTAAGTGTTGTAAATAGAGGGTTCGTTACTCCAAAACACAATATCTTAACATACCATCAAGAAAAATGAGGATTGTCCCCCTTTTACTGCAACGGGTTGTTCATCAAGACGGAATTCACACATCTCCCCTAAATTTATAATTCTACTTTACAATCGACTGATTTTATGTGAAGAGTTAGGACCGGATCCCTTCATTTTAAATTCATTGCCTTGAAAAATAACTCGTTGAATTTGGAGACTTTAAATTCATTGGCTTTGAAAGTCATCAAAAGCACATGAGCGAATTCAACTTGAATTTAATCCTAGAAGATATTTGTTGAATCTTGTTTGTATTTTTTCTGCGTCATGTGAATACTTGATTTGTGTTAGGAATAACGTATGATTATACAAACTGAAGTGGGCATTACTACTATTTTGTGAAGAGAGCGTTTTCTTTGTAAATACCATTATACCTCTGTCTTGGATATTTTTTGTTCATGTAAATATTCGTGCGTGAATGAAAATATAGCGATGAAAATTACAAAATGCGTGATGAAAACGAAGAAACTTTGATGTTTCTACGAGAACTGCAAAAGTTTTCTCTTGTTTTATTCGTTTACTGTCACGGTACGACTTTAGCTTCACGCTTCGCTGATCAGTCTTCGGCGCGTGTCGACAACGACTTGACGGAACATAGAGAAAACTCGAATTCTCGGTGTTAAATGCACATTTAAAGCAACAAATTAATTTTATACTTGTGGTACGTAATATCCGACTTTTTAACTCTGAAACTTTAATTTGCGTAACCTAAGTATGAAAAATTAATTTACGTAACCTAAGACGTTTTCACGTACTAAAAATTTTATAAATTTAAGTTTGCAATAATTCTTAATATGTACCACAAATATTACGTAACGATTTCACCTAATAAAAGCAAATCAAACTCTAGCATGTGGTAAAATCTTCGCGTGAGCTCGTTTAATAACTTCCTGTTTCTTATTGCAATGAGATGGTGCGATAGCAACAGCCAGTACTATAATATCACAAGAACAACAACCACAGTCCGTACTAGAACACAAACTTTATAAACTTGCTCTTGAAAGAGTAGATCACTTTAATATCTGTCTTTTTTTAACTCTGAAACAGGTTTTATAGATCGCTAGTGCCACAGATACGGCAGTGAAAAAATTAATTTACGTAACCTAAGACGTTTTCACGTACTAAAAATTTTATAAATTTAAGTTTGCAATAATTCTTAATACGTACCACAAATATTATGTAACGATTTCACCTAATAAAAGCAAATCAAACTCTAGCATGTGGTAAAATCTTCGCGTGAGCTCGTTTAATAACTTCCTGTTTCTTATTGCAATGAGATGGTGCGATAGCAACAGCCAGTACTATAATATCACAAGAACAACAACCACAGTCCGTACTAGAACACAAACTTTATAAACTTGCTCTTGAAAGAGTAGATCACTTTAATATCTGTCTTTTTTTAACTCTGAAACAGGTTTTATAGATCGCTAGTGCCACTGATACGGCAGTGAAAAAATTAATTTACGTAACCTAAGACGTTTTCACGTACTAAAAATTTTATAAATTTAAGTTTGCAATAATTCTTAATACGTACCACAAATATTATGTAACGATTTCACCTAATAAAAGCAAATCAAACTCTAGCACGTGGTAAAATCTTCGCGTGAGCTCGTTTAATAACTTCCTGTTTCTTATTGCAATGAGATGACACAATAGCAACAGCCAGTACTGCAATATCACAAGAACAACAACCACAGTCCGTACTAGAAAACAAACTTAATAAACTTGCTCTTGAGAGAGTAGATCGCTTGAGTAGTGTGGTAAGATGGATCGAGGCCACAAATGGCCCCCTGATTCTTTGTTTGTTCGTTCAAGTTTTTGGTTTTCAATAAAAAAATTTATCAAAATTTATTATTTCAAAAAGTCGGAAAATTTTTAAAGCAAAAGCCTAACCCTAACCCCCACCACCAAAAAAACTCCATCCCTCCGTCTCTGAAAAAAAAATTCCACCCCTCAATCTCTGAAAAAAAATTCCTCCCCTCAATCTCTATAAAAAAATTTCCACCACCACCAAAAACTTTCTTGCACGTTTCTGGGTTAGATACCTCATGAGGACGAATTTTTGTTTCGTCTTTAATAGCTAGTCTGGTAAAAACAGTGGATAGTCCGCCTGTGATATTGGATCTCAAAGTATGATAAAGGTCAGCGTGTCTTTTGGGAAATAGACAGAAAAAAGCTTCTTTTTCACATCTCTGGAGCATTTGAATTTTAGCGACTCCACTAACAGAAAAGCTAGATTTAAATATATCAATACCTTGTGCCAAATAAGGCTGTAACATTTTACCTACAGCTTCAACAAAAGGTCCGCAATTTATCACGTTGTAATAAATGAGCATATCTTTGAGAGTCTTCCACTCTTTTTCTTTCCAGACCTTTTTGACAAACTCGTATTCTGAGAGAGAGATGTTAGAATTTGTGATTTCGCTAAAAAATGCCTCGTACGGTGGAACAGAGGGATGTTCTAATGCTTTTAAATCACGAATGAAGCGATGAGGGAAGAAAAATTTCGCTGCAGTGCAATCGTAAGCCAAAAGAAAAGATCGATAGCTGAAGCCAGGGGATATGTAATTTCGAATATCCAAAAATCGAAGTTTGGCAGTCTTTAAACAGAGATAAGTGTTTGCTTTTTGAATCACAAAATCAATTTTTTCCACCAATTCGCGAATCAGTATGGTTTGAATTAAAGGAAGGTCATATTTAGAGCTGTTGTAACCCAGTATAGGGAGTTCTCGAATGAAAGCATCAAATTCTTTTAAAAGATTTTCGCTCCGACAATTGGGGCTGATAGCAAGAGCATCAAACACATATTCATATCTTTCCTGCAGGATTGCACATGCAGCATCTGATAGTTTTTCCATATAATCAACCATTTTTTGAACTAATACAGTTTCGTTACCCTCAGAAACAAAACAAATGGGAACTTCAAAATTTGGGATATTGGAAGCTATGCCCACACTTAAAGAGATGTGTTTGGAAGTAAAAGAAGGTTTTTCACCGTTTTCAGGTAAATTGTTTTGACTTAAAATCGACTCGAAATCGTAGCAACAGTAAAAAGGGTAATGTCGTTGATCGTGGGGTACAAAAACGTCTATATCTTCTAATTTTTGAAAAATAGTTGGTTGGTTTTTAAAAATACCGCCAGGAAAAGATTGTGTAACAGTTTGGTCGCAAGAGATGGTGTGCCTCAAAATATGTTTTCGTCCATATTACAGTTTGTCACATCGCTGGCATTGACAAACATCACAATACTTTTCAAAGTCAACAATCAAACTTAAATGATTTTTAAAAACATTCAATTGCATGGTTTCATCGTACAACTCGCGACTACGTTGTATTAGTTTCGCTTTTTATCTTGGAGCTCGTAAACAACGATATTAATCTCAAAAAAATCTTCCATCTCTGGAAAATCAATAAGAAGAACGCCTTGAAACTGATCAGGATCGATATGAAAATGTTTGCAATAAGCGGTAAATAACTGTTTAGCATCCTGTTCACACCGTTTTTTATCAGTACCTCGGAATGTAGATAAACAACGAAAAAAACATAGATTGTCGTTGGCTGTACGATTCACCACCCCTCGATTATGCGTTAAAAAGTCTGGAAACTCTACGGGTCCTGACAGAGGTGCATCCGCCAAATGATTGAGGTAGAAGACCAAATTGGTGATCTGGAGTAATTTCCACTTTGTATTCGGTCGGTTGAAATTTTCCAAAAAATCCTCCGCTGCTATGTTTCGTAAAAATTCCTCTAACTCATTGCTGTTGCTTATGGTCACAGCTGTGTCCAATACTTGAGCGTTGTTGCTAGAGGGGTGATAATAACGGAGTTCGTCAGTGTCAATATTCCTCAGGACGTACTCAAAGCTATAATTCAGTTTGAATCTGGTTTGTTGATCCCTCATCATTCTTTCAGCAATTGTGTCGATCATGTGTTCAAAATTTCGAAAATAAAAATTATGTAAGCTCTGTACTTTACCATGTTTTGAGAAAGTTCTGATGCTGGACCAGTATTTTGAAAGCAACTCCCGCAATTCTGGGTCCTCTTCATCCAAGTGTTCATTTTCTAAAACCTCAAACTCCTTCCGGTTCTTTGCTCAAAGATCGCCGGTGTAATTCGGTTTTCGATACGAGTTTCTTGCTTTTTTAGTTGGTGTTTTTTGATTTTCAGCTTGTTTTCTTTTGCAAGAATGTTTTGCAAAATCTGTCAGCGAATCAAATTGTGCTCCACATCTTCTACATTTCCCGCACTTTTGTTGGTGACGTTTTAAATGATGCATCTCCTTGAAGTTTTTCTGACATTTCATACATGCAAAGTCTTTTTTTTTCTCAAGTATTGTTTTCACATGTCGGTTCAAATTGGACTTCTTCATAAACTTTTTATGACAGATATCACAAATTATTTCAGCATCCATGAAGTTATTGAACCAATATAAACAAACTTACACACTATTGCGCAATATACACTAACTTCCATGAAAGTCAAATACCTGTTTTCCTTTATCTTTTTGTTAGTAAAAATCGTTAGTGTGTATTTTGTCCAAATTTAAATAGATAAAATAATTTTATACTTGTGGTACGTAACAACATAACTGCTGACAGCAACTCAGAAACCGCATCTAGTCTTTTGTTTGTGACCAAGTCAGCGACCCCATCTGGTGGTATGTTTGTGATCAAGTCAACTCAGCAACCCTCAATATTTTTTGCACAAAATCATAACAAAAGCGTAACTTTTAATAACTGAAATTCAATACAATAACAAAAATTTTTAGAAATAATTAAATTTTTTACATGATTTATTTCATAATAAAAATACTTTCAAAATAAAAATTAATACGTTAAAGGAAGATAACAATAATTCCCTAAGTTATTGAACTGGTAAATAATACTATTAGCGTAAAAGTTTTTTAAAATACTGGAAAAGAAATAATGCAACAACAACTTTAGAATTATCAAAACAACTAAAGTATAAATTCTATCACACATGTAAAACTAAAATGCAGCAATAATTTTAATTAAAAAGTATGAAATCGATATTTCTTTCATCACAAAATAAAAATTAAAAAAAAAAAATTATTAAATTTTTAGTTGCAATACTGTAACAAAAATATTTCTTTCATCACAAAATAAAAATTAAAAAAAAAAAATTATTAAATTTTTAATTGCAATACTGTAACAAAAATATTTCTTTCATCATAAAATAAAAGTTAAAAAAAAATAATAATATTTTAATTGAAATACTGTAACAAAAATTTTAAAAGTAATTAAATCCTTACGTAATTTATTTTATACTAAAAATACGTACAAAATAAAAATTAAAAAAAACTATTAAGTTTTTAATTGCACTACTGTAACAAAAATACTTTTTTATCATAAAATAAAAATTAAAAAAAAAAACTATTAAGTTTTTAATTGAAATGCTGTAACAAAAATATTTTTTTTATCATTACATAAAAATTTAAAAAAAATAGTAAGTTTTTAATTGCAATACTGTAACAAAAATATTTTTTTTTATCATAAAAATAAAAATTAAAAAAATATAAATTTTTAATTGCATAAAATTCAATACTGTAAAAAAAATTTTAGAAGTAAATAAATCTTTACATAACTTATTTCAAAATGAAAAAACACTTTTAAATAAAAGAAAAGAATAAAAAAAATTAACATGTGAAAGGAGTTCATGTTGAAAATCAATGTAATAATTTGGGTGTGAATGCAAACTTGCAATTTCCAAACTTAAAAACGTTAAAGATAAAAGCAATTTATATAACTAAACATAGATAAAATTAAATTACGTCAATTAGTAAACAAGCAATTATGTCAATGCAATTAAATTTGCAAGTGCGTTGTCAACTAAACTATGAAATCTTTTAAAATGGTATTGCCACGAATTACTGAACTACGTAATCTTTAAAAGAACGAAAATTTTTCGCTTTTTCAGATACGCCGACGCGTAGATTGGTCACGACGTATGACGTCATTTTCGGCTCACCAATTTGCTCACCACTTTTGTCCTGAAACGGCCCATCTATAACTACTGCCCTTCGTTCTAAGCCGAAGTCAGTATTAGAACGCCTTACTAGAGATGGGATTGTAGCAGATGTGGACAGTCCAACTGATTGGGTCAGCAATTTGGTGGTAATTGAGAAAAAATAAATAAAAGCTTGCGCTTATGCCTGGATCCCAAGCCGTTGAATGCGACGATTTTACGTGAATGTTACCTCATTCCTACTCCAGCGGATGTGCAGTCTCAGTTGTCAGGCAAACGTCTTTTTTCAGTCATAGACATGAAAGATGGTTATTGGCATGTAGCCCTTACAGAAGAATCATCGTACCTTACTACATTTCACACGCCGTGGGGGCGAAAAAGATTTTTGAGGATGCCTTTTGGTCTATCCTCCGCAAGCGAGGTAATGCAAAAACGTAATGAGAATACATTTGGCGATATAAAAGGTGTGCACGTGATCGCAGACAATATCATAGTGGTCGTAGAAAATGAAGAAGAGCATGATGCAATTATGCAAGCCTTATTGAATAGAGCTAGAGAAAGTGGAGTTCGTTTTAACAGAAAAAAAATACAATTTAAAGTAACCTCAATCCGTTACATGGGGCATTTCGTAACGGAAGAAGGATTAAAGCCAGATGACGACAAAATTAAAGCAATTGTTAATATGCCCCCTCCATGTGACGTTCTTTCGTTGCAACGATTCCTCGGAATGACGAAGTACTTATCGCTATATATCCCAAATGAATCAGCTATCACATCTCCCCTGCATATTTTATTGAAAAAAGGTTGCGAGTGGAAATGGAGCGCAGACCAAGAAGAAGCATTTGAGAAATTAAAACGTGCTCTGGTGAGCAAACCAGTCTTGGCATTTTATAATGTCAACAAGCCGGTCATTATGCAATGTGACGCGTCACAGGCCGGTTTAGGAGCATGTCTGATACAAGACGGCAAACCTGTTGCTTTTGCCACTAGATCGCTCTCTTCAGCTGAAAAAAACTATGCACAGATTGAAAAAGAATTACTCGCAATCGTCTTTGCAAGTGAAAAGTTTCATCAATACGTGTACGGTGACGGCTCTATTACAGTTGAAAGCGACCATAAACCTTTGGAGTATATATGGAAAAAGCCTTTGAGTAAAACCCCACCAAGACTTCAACGCCTCATGCTTCGTCTGCAGCCATACGAATTAAAAATACGATATGTTCCAGGAAAGTACCTGTATTTGGCAGATACATTATCACAAGCATACATACCCAGTGAAGCCAACCCTGATATTGATGAAGATCTCATCCAAGGCGTGCATTCATTAGTGACAAACTTGCCTGTTACCACGACCAAGCTTGAAGAAATCCAACAAGCCACCGCCAATGATGAACTTCTTCAAAAGATTATGCACTATTGCCAGACGACCTGGCCACGCAGCCAAAAAAATGTTCCTTTGTCGTTGCGGCCGTACTGGCACATTCGCGATTCGTTACACATAGCAGATAATATTGTTTTCACTCATCAACGCATCGTTGTACCTCGATCTTTACAAGCTTATATGCTTCAATTAATTCACCAGTCGCATTTTGGCATTGAAAAAAGCAAAGCCAGAGCTCGCGAGTTGCTCTATTGGCTTAAAATGAATGCCGACATTGAACAGATTATCGGTGATTGCGAATTATGTATCAAATTTCAAAATAAAGATTGTTCGTTTAGCTGTGTTCTTACCAAGACAGCTTCTTCTACAGAGGGAAGAGAAATCAAACAGTCGTCAACGTAAAAGTTTTGGTGAACGACCTTAGAAACAGTAGGATAATACAAATGACCAAACTCGTTTGCTGTGTGCCTCAAACAAAAGTTAGCGCAAGAAGGAGATGACGTGGCACCAAATAAGTGAACCAGCATTTGGTAGATTAATGGTTCTTCGTTTAATTTACCATCTTTTCACCAGAGGAAACGTAGAGCATCGGCATGGACCGGGTCCATCCTTACTTGGTGGAACATCGCCTCAATGTCTCCCACCAAAGCTATTCTTTCTTCTCGAAAACGAATAAGGACGCCCACCAAAGTATTCATCAGAGGTGGCCCTGACATGAGCGCATCATTTAAACTTCGACCATTATACCTGGCTGCGCAGTCGAAAACCACGCGCATTTTCTCGGGTTTATGAACATTTAGTACTGGGTGGTGAGGAAGATATAAGTCATATTCCGCTTGCCTTCCAGTTTTTCCTGCGGTACTACTCTGGCGTAATTTTTGGTCACATAAGTGTTTATGACCTCAGCATATTTCTGTCTCAATGAATCATCATTAAGTAAACGCTTTTTCAAACTAAACATGCGTTTTTGGGCCAAAGATAGATTGTTCGATAGCATGCAGTTACCCTCAGCTTTCCACAATAATGGAAGTTGATAATGGCCATTAACTTCGCTTATAGAGGATTGCATCGTTTCGTATGCAATACGATCTTCCTTTGAGTTAGGGGTGTCGAAAACAGAAGTTCCTACCTGGAGTTCGGATTCCCACATCCGTTCAATGGTTTCGTGCACAGGCCCATTTGTTCTGCACACAAAATTGACTTCACAATTGCTGGAATGAGAAGGTGAGATAGAAGGACCTAGTAAAGACCATCCAACTGGGGTTTCAATAGCGCACGGGGTACCACGCGGACCTTTGCGAGCACTGCATACGCAAAAGAACTCCGGGAAATCTGCTCCAATCAGCAAGTTAACTGATGCATTAGGAAGAGTTTCAAACTTTATATCCGAAAGATGTGACAGTCTTGACATATCTTTCTTTACCGGAAGAATGTTCGGTTTAATTGGAATTTTTTCGATTGAACGCACATTTGGTAAAGAAAACGAAACCTCATTATTTAAATCAGATATCGTTAAGTTGCACAATAATGTTTTATAGCATTTAGTGCATCCAGTAATAGTTTTGAGTTGCAAGCTTTCACGAGTGCCGGTTACACCTAGTGCTTCAACTAATGACTGATCACGGAATGAACTTGTTGACCCTTGATCAAGAAAGGCATACGTAGTGATGACGTTGCCATTACAAGCCACCCTAACTGGAACAATGCAAAGATAAACGTCTCTTTCTTGAAAGGATGTAGAAGGATTTCGGTTTGACAGATTACAAGTAGTCATTGTGTTAACTTCAGCTGCTGTAGATGTACCAACTTCACGAGTTTCGGATACCTTAGTACTTTCGGGTTTCGATCAGTGATGCAAGGTATGATGATAAGTACCCGTGCAACCTTTGATAGTACAAGTGTTTGACCTTTTACATTCTGGCGTTCTGTGCTTTGAGCTTAAACACTTGTGGCACAACTTTGCGGACTTTACAAAAGAACTACGCTCTTGTGCTGTGCATTCTTTAAACTTTTTACACTCAAGAAGCCTGTGTGAATTGCAATTGCAGAACCAACAAGTATTAGCAGAATTAGACTTAGGGTGAAATGTTTTAGATTGTCGAGAGGTCACGACTCCGTAAGAAGCTTTCGCTTTTGAGCGAGTTGAACTAGTACACCCGAGTGAGCGTAAACCAAAAAGAGAGTTTATCTCGTCAGCTTCTTGTCGCACAAACTCAACAAAGTGTGCTAAGTTTGCTAGATGTCCAAAGGAATTTTCGATTTGAACAGACCTCTTCACCCAACGCCGTTTAAGTTCGTAAGGTAACTTGCTCACCAACTCTGCTAGAGTATCTAAAGAATTTAAACTCGTATAATTCTGGATGTCCCTGATGATGACACTGGTTTTTTCAAGTAATTCTGAAAACAACTTTAGTTCTTTAGCGTCACCAGATTTAATTGTCGCGAACTTCTTTAGCCTTTGCTCGCAAACATCTGATATGATCCAAGGTGAACCATATTCTCTGCGTAACCTTTGATTAGCAAGGGTGTAGCAATGCTCAT
This sequence comes from Trididemnum miniatum, assembly GCA_964006365.1. NCBI lineage: Eukaryota > Metazoa > Chordata > Ascidiacea > Aplousobranchia > Didemnidae > Trididemnum > Trididemnum miniatum. Next base: position 38,897,883 of record OZ023231.1, on the reverse strand, counting down.
CGTGGTCGGAGAAATGTTCAATCTTATCTTTGACAGGTTTAGTGCAGTGTTGAAGTAACAAGCACAACAGTGTCTTTTCATCGGAAGCCCTCGGTTCCACGTGAGTTTCGAAGTTGTTTATAAAAGACTTGAATTTTAGGGGATCTTCCGTAAACTTAGAAAATTCTGGCCTTGGAAGAAACAAGTTGTCGTAGGTAGCTGGAAAGAGAACAGGAGCGGTAGGATAATATGGGTTTCGACCTTGTTCATTGTAGGGATTAGGTAAAGGATTGTAGAATGACGTCGAAGATGGGTCAGAGGGGTATGTTCGAGGGTAAAAATTAGGAGTGGAAGGTCGGTTCTGAATACCAACTGATGTTGTTGTATCACAATTAGCAGAAAAGGAAGGTTCAACGAGGGTAGAAGGATTTAAAGTCGCTTGTACACACGGCTTGAAAGAGTAAATATTCTTTGCTTAAGCAGTGGACATCAACAAGTCGGTTTTAAAATTGTCGTCAGGTTGAAAGGTTACCGACCGGCTTGTAGCGATTGACCGAGCTGGTAACTGACTGAAAGATACGCCTTTAGTTGCAGGTGGGCGTGACAAATAAGGTCTATCGATGTTCAGGTTTTGAGAATGAACAAGATTATCAAGATTAGAGTCAACAAGTAAAGCTCTAGTACAAGTTTGTTGCAAAGGCTGGTTCGCTTGTACAAGCGCTGTAGGGTTGTTCTTAATAAGTAGAGTATTTGGGCATTCAAGAGAAACGTTAGGTTGACTATCAGTTGCAGGAAGTAACAAGTGTGTAGCAACTGAGTTGTGATTAGGTAAAACCTTAGAGGATGACGTAAGGTTGTACGAAGAAGGTAGCGTCTTACTCTCTTGGTACAGGTTCGAGTCCTTGTGAGGTTCGGTGACAATGCTATTTCTCTCCCAGACTTGGCACTCAACTTCGGCTAACGCAATTTTGCGAAAGACTTCTCTTTCTTCTATCTCGTTTTCCAAATCAGCTTTTCGTTTTTCTATCTCGTTTTCCAAATCAGCTTTACGTTTTTTATCGATAACTCTTTCCTTTTGCTGAATAGCTTCTAGCTGGGCAGTTTGTAGTTTAGCTTGAGCTTCCAAGCGTTTAACACTTAACTGCGTAGAGCAAGTGCTTCTAGTACTTCGCGTACCTCGCCTTGAAGAAGGTGAGTTACGAGATTCATGAAGAGAAATGCTAGATGGTTTTGAAGAAGCCAAATGAGAACCAGAGTTCGAAATGTTACCATTAGTCGGGGCACCAATTTTATTTAGCCATTCATCTTTACGAGAATCGAACTCGAACTTATTGTGAGAAACAGCAACAATGGCCCCGGGCTCCGCCCCAGCCGATGACATCGCCCCAACTAATTCCTTATACGTGGCGTTGATCTCGCCCAGAATAACATCGAAGTCAGTTTTACTGGGGTTGCGCAATGACATAAGCCTTTCAGCAATTAAGTAATTATCACTTAAAACACGTTGTAATCGCTCTATTGCAGATTGCACATCGCCATTAGCAACAGGTTCTGAAGTTTCAGTACTCATTTTAACAAATTTAAATTTCAAACAAATAATTACAAAGTATAATATCAACACAGTCTTGGAACGTTGATTTAGTACGTCCGTCAAAAGTTCGTAGATGGTTTGAAGAAAGTTCAAGCACACAAAAACCATTAGTTTATCAGTACCTTTGGGAAATTGACATCAACGTTTTGACGTGGTAGAACATCGTAAAATAGTTCAAAGCTTCTAGGCGTGAAACGTCTTGCAGCAATTGAGATGTAACTTCTTGCAATGGTTGACTTGAATTAGTTGAAACTTTGTAACGATTCCGAAGTAAACCGTCTGCTATCGCGGAGTCGATACAGAACTCACTCGATTTGAACGTTTTGAGCGTTTGAGCGGTTTCTATTAAAGTTATAAACACAAATAAGTAACGACAATAATCGCAACATTAAACTTAAACCTTTAATATATCGTAACTTAAATTAAATCGGAAGAAAGTGCATCGCAGTTGCACAACAGTCAGCCGTTAACATTTGATTTAAATTTACTCGACACCGACGATCAGACAAAGTATGCAAATATGGTACTCACCAACTATTTCTTGCAGACGGTAATGAAAATATAAATTCAACAGATGACACATAATGTCGAACAATGAAAGCTCAAAGTTAAATTCTTGTCGAGCAATAAAGGCTCCAACTAGTAACTCTTCACACACATTGATATCGAGCAACAGCTCTGTAATTTCTTAAAACATCTAAAGCTTATTCAAATAGAATCAATTGCACTACAACTTGCAAATCGACTAAATAGACGCTGCTATCACCAGCACGTCAAACTCCATCTGATGAGTTCACAATTGCGGCTAACGGAAATCAACTTCGTATTGCATGTGAACGAAACTGTAAAACACTCAAAGAAGAGACAAATTTAATCAATGAGCTAATCGCACATCTTTCAAGAAGCAATCGGCAATGACAACTCCCGGAAATATAAGCTGTACAACGCCAGTTACAGTGACCTCGAGTATTGAAGGTCACTGTGATCTAGAGTGGCAAAACATGAAACTGAGTTCGAAATCGGCTGTAGTCGACTACCGATTGTGACGACGCTACATAAGATATTGCCTTTTGAGTATGGAAAAACTTGGGCGGATGAATATATTTTCATTGATACGCATCAAGGCTCTTTTACTAAAATGTGTTTCCCGGTCTAACTTTTAAGAACTTTTTAATGCTAAAAAATGACCAAGAAACGACATTATCAAATAAATAAAACTATTAGTAAAATTTTTAGTGAGATTTAATAGATCATGTTTAAAGTTTACATGAAATTATAAAGAACAAATTACGGAGCGCCCAGGTTCCAAAGTTTGGTAGGCTTTATAGTAAATTACTTTTACAGTAAATTACTTTTTATAGCTTTATAGTAAATTATAGATGATGATATTATAGTAAATTACAATAATTTTATTCTTCGAAATAGATAATTTGGAAACATGAGGTAATCAGTAGTAGCGCAAATCAGATGATCGAGAATGATACAGAAACTATAGGCTACAGGTACTGAGTTACTGATCTAAGGAAAAGTACTGGTAGCGTAGACCTAAGTTAACTATTTTGCTTACGAACTAATGGAATATTATGAGTGGAATTAATTAGATTAAGTGAAAAAAATGATTTGGTGCTATTATATCTCTAAAATTAAGATAGGCTAGCGTATAAAAGTGAATGGATGTGCCAGTGTGCCAATACCTCATCGTCTGGAGTCAACGATACACTGTAAACTTGTAAATGTACAGGAATCAATAAATAAGCCAGTAAGCCAAGCTGAGAAGTGTACAGGTAGGCTATTCTCTGCTGATACGTATGGGTCAGTGGGTACAAAGTATTGATCCCAACCTGGTCTACTGCATACTGAACTATATGCTTTGATTTAAGCTTACATTTTAGCTCCAAGTCTTGCCAACAAACTAATTCTTCACCCTTAACTGTTTAACTAAACTATGCTACCGGTACCGTACATGTAAGGCTTTGTAGGCCTATCTTCGCTTTAACCGTTTACATTAATTTGTAGATAATAATCAGCTGCTAATTTAAAGAAATTAACTGAAACAACCCTCAACACTCTAAAGAAATGTGCGGTGCAATGGCTTAGTTTGGATGGTATTGAACACACTATTGCTTCAAAAAATTTACAGTTGTGGGACATTAATTTGTTAACTGATTTGCCTCCAAGTGCTAATGCTTTTCATCGAAAGTGCTATAGTAGGTTTACCAATAAAAAAAACATTGAAAGGCACATTTCCTCAAATTCAAAAAGAAAACTTCTGGAAGGTAATTCTGCTCAAAAATCTGAAAATGTACCAACAAAAGTTTTGCGGTCATCTAGCTCATTCCAGATTCTTGAAAAAAAAACAGACCCCATCATTTACTGCCAGTAACATGCATCATATGTGGGAAGAAAGAACGCAAATTAGAATGAGAAAGTCAACAGATTAGAATGGGAAAAAAGAAAAGATCTTTCATGTGTTGCTCTTACAAAAAATGCAGGTTAGTAGGATCAGATTATTTGGCTGCAACATGTTACATTTGTGTTCAAAAAAATAGCCAGAGAACTAACAGCTTTATCATAAACTCATTACTTAAGTTTTAGTTTGCTGCACAATACTTGATGCACCCTGAAGGCTGTATCTGCATTATCTTCCCAAAGCCTATAGGTTGCAATTAAATATCATCATGAAGTAATTTTGCTAATTGAATGAATGGAATGTATGTAATCAATTTTACAAACTTGTATTTTCCAAAATTTTCTTCCAACAAGTAAATGTAACTACGTAAAATCTTTTGTGTAGTGCATTAATTTTAAACAATTCCAATTCGCTAAGTTGCAAAGTTTAAAAGCAACATTCTTGCTAGCTGTCATAGTGATGTGTTATAACCATGTCTATTTGTCTACTTTTACTTAATGTCTCAAATATCACCTTCGTGCTGCAATGTTTGTGTTTCATTTTTTTACTATGGTTTATCATATAAAGAGCTATTATATTTTACTATAAAAGGCATTTCATCCTCATCAATTTTTACTGTTGTATTGCCTATGCTGCAATAAGACACTGATATTTCAACGTAAATAACTTCCATAGTTTCTTGTTGCGTGTGAATAGTCATGCTTGTGATAAATTGATGTTGAAGTTAGTTACAGTAGAACATCATAATATCACCTTTGATTTCAAATTGTCTGGAGCAGACAGCTAGTTGTATAACAAATTCAGCTATTTAATACTAATTATGTAATATCATTAATCAGTACCTTTATAATATTAAGGTAAGCTGCGTGCAGCTGCAGAAAATCAAAATAACGAAGATGTTTTTCGCCAAATTCGCGAAAAAGACTGTAATGCAATGGAAGTGCGTTACCACAAACAATGCTACCTCAACTTCACCAGAAAGCAGTATCTTCACAGCGATGACATCACGTAAGATTTAAAATTTAAATTTTGCAAGATAGAATATGTGTTAAGAATTTAAGAATCAACTTTCATAAATTAAATATTCTGGATCACTTCATCTTAATTGTTTTCTTACGTAAACTATAGTCTAGGAGTGTATATATGTTGGTTAACAATCTTGTGCAATAGATTATATGTATTTTTGTCTGATCTTGATTGCATGTGACTTACCTTTTGGGCAAACCCTGAATTAAAATATTCCAGCTCGCCTTTTAGTATTCCTCGATGCCCTCCAAAATTTTTTGTTCAATACTTTGATTAGCTTTATTATTTTTTGAATATTGGCACACAAACACCTTTTTATTGCTTTATGACTGTATCTAAGATAGAACCTTTAAAATGTAATGACAAAGCCATTATAAATTTGCATTACAAAAAATGGAGCAATATTTTACAAAGATATATGATTTGCAGTTTATCACGTAAAGCTGATTTTGATTCGGCTTATCGATTATTTTGTGAAGAGGTGATGCAACCAATCGTAGATGGCAGCAGCAAACCCCAAAATCTAAAGAATTTGCTGTCAAAGTTTATTGACTTTTGCGAAAGACAAAAAAACGTTGATGCTTCTAGCTACACTTAAGTTTTATTTGGCAAGCTTTGTATTTTGGCGAATTAATCTGTGAAAATGAGAGTGTAAGTTTATGTGCTGAGTGTGACGTTCGGTAGGTCATTTATGCTACTGATTTTGGTTTTCTGCCTTTATCCTTGTCAAAGTAAGCCATTTTAATCAACTGCATCAAGTTTTGATGAATCTCAATGAATTAACTAGGGAATAGTTTCGGGACGAAAGCCCTGTACATAGGACGAATCCTGACTCGTTTAAAAGTTGCCTTTGCTTTTGACTTCTTGAATTTGCTGCTTGCCAGATTCCACCTAGCAGGGATAAGTATCGTGAAGCATCTTATGTAAGAACGCAACAACAAGGCTTGGGTAGAAGTCGAACTAGTATTAACCTTGCGGTCTTGGCCGTCGTAAAAACGACGCTCCAAACCACTGCGACACGCTGCCGACATGAAACGGCTACTGTCTGCGTGGAGTTGGCTAACATATAAAGACGATCTTACTGGGGCGAACAACCGAATTAGTTCTTTTTTTTTTGTTTTTAGATCAGCTCGCTTGCAACAAAAACTTACAAAAGACTTTCCAAATCTTGTATTTCACCGACCTACAACACAGACTAAAAGCAATATTGTTTAAGTTGAAAGTGTGCAGCCACGACCATTATTGGAACACTTTCGCATTTCGTCGTCAAGTAGCACAAGCACCACTTATGAAACTGAAATGGACCTACCGACTACAAGTAGTATTACTAAAAGCAGATCTGGTGATGCAAATGATGTTCACACACTTTACAACGCAGCCATGATCATAAAAACACAGTTGCGAAGTGGTACCAACCCACTACGTGAGAAATGGCCTTCTCTTGCAAAAGATCTTGATGTTCCTGTTGCAGAATCAATGATTTCCATTCCACTGTGCAATTTTATGGCCTGGGCGCTAGGTGCGTCACAAGACGTTTCTTTAGAGAAGTTTGTCGACGTTGACCAGTCTACGCACTTCAAAATACTATCGATACTGCAGGATTTGTTATACTTGGAGTCAAAGGGTCAAAAAACTACCCTGAAACATTATTGCCTTGGAATGATGTTGCACCATTTAAGTGGTTCTTCCTCTATAGTTGAAATATTAAACAAATTCGGTCACTGTTCACCTCGACTTACTCTGTCCTCCTTAGAAAATGTATTGGCTCAGCTACAAGCTAACTGTGGTGAGCAGCAATTACCTGAAGGTTTCTCTTCTTTATACACCACCGTTGTTTGGGACAATATTGACTTCAATGAAGAAACTTCTTCTGGCAAAGCAACAACACATCATACAAACGGTATTATTGTGCAGAAGATTTCTCAATCAAGCTTGTTATTACCTGGTGAGAGTGCAAAAACATCATCTCTTCCCAGGCGTAAGCATATCATCCAAAGTCAACCAGTAAAAGTTCTGCCTTACAAGAAGAAAAAGCGGCTGGGACCCCAGCTTAGTGCTACTTCATCGTCATCAACTTGCTTAAAAAAAGGTAGTGCCAGTCACTCCAACACAGCCTACTCATTTACGGTGTATGGCTTTCTTAAAACTTTTGATGATGAGGGTTCAATTCCCACCTGGACAGGTTACAACACGCTCTTGTGTAAAAGCGATAATTTGGTACAGCATCGAATTGGCTACTTGCTAATGATACCTGCTTCGCCCACAAGCTACGATACGGTCTACGCTACTTTGAAGCGCAGTGTTGCGATTGCAGACCAGCTAAACATTCCAACAATTACAATAGTTTTTGATATGGCCATATACATCAAAGCTCAAGACATTCGTTGGGCAGACAACGAATTGCTTAATCGGACTGCTATCAGGCTTGGAGAGTTTCACACTTGCATGACGTTTCTATCTGTTATTGGCAAAAGATTTAGCGATGCTGGATTGATGGAACTCTTGGTGGAAAGTGAAGTTGGAGCAACTGGATCTGTCAATGCTGTGCTTGAAGGCAGGCACTATAATAGAGCAATTTCGGCTCATAAAATTGTTGTGGAAGCAATGGAGCACCTCAGATTTGAGGCTTATTACAATTCCGTTTCAGAAGAACGTCAAAAAGAACTAAGTGACTTGGCAAAATTGATGATCTCAGTTTTCCCATCTACTTCTTACTGTGATTTATTGCAAGAGGGTGGCGTGCAAAGTTTTTTAAGCCATTACAACTTATTAAGCTTCTGCTTCGCCTACTTTTGCCCTGTGGCAGTCGTATATTGACATGGTATCGACTTTACTACACTTCATCAGTTGCACTCGCAGATCAGACTGGGAAGGTCATTTAAATACCTTGGAGAAGATGACTTCGTGGTTGTTTGCGTACGATCGAGTTAACTATTCACGCTATGTTCCAGTCTATTTGCACGAAATGCGCGAATTAGAAAAAACGCATTCATTTGCTCATGAGAATTTACATGCTGGTAAATTTGCTATTCAGCAACAAGTTCGATTTGGATTTTCCACAACAGCTTCGGATCAAGTGATTGAGCAGACTGTTAACACAGATAGTAAATCAGCAGGTGGGATAGTCGGAATTACAACCCGACCCAATTGCTGTTGCTAAATGGATTCTATCTCAATCGCACCGATTGGCTATGACACAGCTGTGTCGAAAATACTCTAATCGAGGTGCAGCAGATCGGCATAAAAAGGATCTTGATTCTTTTCGTCGCGCTCTAGATGCAACTCGCGTCGACAGCGTTATCGATGTTATTGAGGCTGTAGTCAATCCTTTTGATTATGAAGGTTGTGAGCTGGTTAACATCTACTCCGGAATCGTTGCTTCGCCTCCTTGTCAAGAAGATTTCTTGAATGCTTATGAATCCGGCAAAAAGGCTCAACAAGATTTTACTACTCGGTTTGTTTCTGATCCTAAAGAACTTCATCGTCCTATGAAAAAAATGAACTTGCAGACATTTAAAACTACAGCAGAGTCTAAAAAAGACAAGAAAGGAAAAGAGCTATCTAACAGAAAGCTGTTCGCTCGACTTATTATACTGGTGAAAGAAGATAGAGTCAAGCTTCCTGAAGTACTCACTTATTCTCTCGGCCCAGTGTCATACCCTCTGGCAAGTTCTGATGGATTCCTAGCTAAAACGCCTAAATCTGCGATAGTCGACTTAGTGCAAGGCAATTGGCCCGTAGAAGAAGCTGTTGGTGCGTTGCCGAGTAACGCTGTTGTTATCGATGCGATGTGTTTGATTCATAGCTTTCTTCCATCTCGGCTTCCTAAAATTTTCAAAAAGTTTGCCGCTTGCATTTCTAATTTAATTGCGAAAATGGGTCTTCACTTTAATGCATCCAAAGTTGATCTAGTGCTTGACCCCTATCCAGTTATCTCCATCAAAGCCCTTGAACACGCCCGTCGTCATAACCTCGCACAAGCTACATCATCTCTTCACAGAATTATAAGTTCAGAGCAGCAGTTACCGAAGCAGTGGAAAGAATTTCTTCGTCACGGACCCAATAAGGAAGAGCTGTCGATTTACCAATGTCAAGAGCTTATGAGGTGTAAATTTTTGTTCGACTTGTTTGTCACACATGGAGCTTCCTGTGATGTTCTTTATTCTAATGGAAAATCTGCGAAAGTTCCGGAACTTCACTGTGATCACATCGAAGCCGACACTCGGTTGTTTTTGCATTCTAAGTATGCTGCTGAAAATCATTCAAATATTATTCTTTCCAGTGCTGATTGAGACATTTTTGTAACTTTTTTTCACATTTTTTCACCGGGGTTGACTCAACAAGTGCTTTTGTTGGAAAAGGAAAGAAAAAAGCATTTGCATTGTTCAACAAACATGTGATGTTCCAAAAAGCATTCCAAAATCTCGGAGCCCAGTTTGCAGTATCTGATGCTCTTGTAGCAAATATGGAACGTTTTTCCGGCAATAGCATAAACGAAGTGCGATACAGTCTTTTCTGCATGAAAGCCTTGAGTGAGGTGAGCTTGCCACCTTGTCGCAACGCCCTTGTACAGCATATCAAACGGGCGAATTATCAAGCTGCCGTTTGGCGGAAAGCACTTCAACCAAATATTAATGCCCCAAGTCCCAACGGCAATGATTGGGTGGTTGATGCAAACAATGAAGTGTTGGCCCGTTGGATGACCCGACCCAAGAGCAAGCCCCATCTGAGGTGCTGCAAAATCATTCTTGTCACTGCAAAAAAACAAATGTTCCAACAATCAGTGCTCTTGCGTTAAAAATGGAATATCCTGCACTGAACTGTGTTTTTGCATTGGTTGTAAAAATGATAGTGAAACCGTAATTGATGTAGAATTGTTGAACAATGCCAGTGACGACAATGGCAGTGATAAAAATTGATTTAATGATAGAGGAAAAATGTTAATATGTGTTTGTCGCATCCAATGGTTTTATTTTAAGTTGCCAAGCTGTCTCCAGTTTTTTCACATTCATACAGATATTTCAATTTCGTAGAAACTTTCACCGAATACAGTATAGGTCTACATGATTACATCAGTTTTTAGCTGTTGGAATGTCATTCTTTTTACATCGTGGTTTATTTACACGGGGTTTGACACGATATTGTTAAAACAAATTTTCAAGGATTTTTAAAAAATACTTAGTAGCATTGATAAGAACTCTTGCGTTTTGCATTATACTACTATTCTTATAAGATCGTGATGTTACAAGTTAAAAAGCCGTACAACCGACAAAGTATTATAGCAAACTGGACGAGTCGTATGTCGATTGATATTCACATCAAGTTTCAATTTTTGTGAAAAAAAGCCTAGTGATAAGTAACCAATACCTGTTCCGTTCTGAAAAAAATATTTCAAAAAATCTTTTGTTTTTTTATGACTAATGACGTTATCAACTTATGATGACAAAATTCATTAACTAAACTATGCATGTCTCTAAAAAGCTAAAATTGTGTGTATTAAACCTACTAACAGAGCAAGTTGGAAGCAATCGCTCCATACAATATTGTTGGTCAATTCATTTGATTACGTGTTAACTAGCCGTTAAATAGTTTTTATATACATAGCGTTTTTGGCTTACATAAAAAAAACTACTCCGTATAACATATTGAAATTTTTCAGATGTGCTAACATGTGTTCATAAATCATCAATTACAAGTTTCAACTCCTAGCATTAACTACAACTGAAGTTATGAGCAACTACATGTACCCCGTGTGGCAAAAAACAGTAGTTTGGCAAAAGACAGTGTTTTTTTTGAAAAAAATTGGTTGTTGATGATGACGTCATCAAGTAATGACGTCATAGTTTTACAGAAAAATAGCTTGATATTTAAAGTTTCTTTAAAAACTGAAATATTGCATTTACAGCGACCACAGGGTAAACTATAGACGTTTTAGTATGTGCAACTTTCGCATCTTCAAAGAAGCATACTTTCACTTGATGACGTCATTATGACGTAACGGCACCACCTGGATACCGAAGACACGAGATTTAGATTCAGAATTTATTAATAATGACACATGACAAATTGCATGTTTACCAAATATGCAAAATGGCACTTGCCAAAATGCATATTTACCCAAATATGCAAAATAGCGAATGACAAATTGCGTATTTACCCAAATATGCAAAATGGCGCTGCCAAATTGCATATTCAAACAAATATGCAAAATGGCTCATGTCAAATTGCATATTTACCAAGTATGCAAAATGGCGCTTGCCAAAATGCATATTTAACCAAATATGCAAAGTGGCGCTTAATTGCCAAATTACACATTTCATTCATCACGCAAAATGACCCCTAAATAAGCATTTTGTCATTGTTACGCATTTTTGTGTCTTTAAAATTGGCATGCATTCGCCAAGTGTAAACTCACAAAAATGCCTAAAAATAATATGTGTGTCTTTGACGTTTCGTGCGCATTGGCAAAATTCAAAGAAAATATAATTGGTCGTTTTTAAAGTTTTTGTTATTCCAAAAATGCCCGCACAATTTGCAAAATTAAGTATGCAAATTGACAAACATGCAAATTGGCATGTGTGTCAAAATGCATATTTAGTTCAGATCCATAATCACAACTTCTGTGCGGTCTGCGCGGCTTGGTACAGCTTTTGCAGTCCAAGGCAGTATGCAGTGCAGTGAAGGTAGGTAGGAGGTATTGTAAATAAATTTTGTTTATGGGATGTCACATTGTTGGTTACTGCCACTGTTTAGGGTAAGTCAAACTATGTATAACCTTGTCAGTAAACGTGATTTTCCTGGTAATACTGGACTTAGCTTATCAGAAAAGTGATGATGATTAGTCCTATTACACAGTTATAATAAGCTAGTAGATCAGAGGCCTAAACTTGTGAACTGGTACCAGTAGGGTAGGTACCGTACCCGGTACCGGTAATATTGAGGAATAAGATCATGCCAAGCTGAATGAAATATACAAAAAAGCAAGGCCTGCTGGTAAGTTTACCTCTACCTTTACCACTAATTGGCCTACCTGTATCACTAAAAAGGCTTCATGCAGTAGGCCTATGGTATCAGTGCAGTTATGTGCTTCGATTTTGCTGATAAGGAGAAAATGCTGGAGGCGTTACCGGTATGTGAGTGGTATGGAGCGTCTGTCTCTTGAGCTGTAGACTCGGGTTTGATTCCGAGTCGGGTCAAACCAATGACTTTAAAATTGGTATTCACAGCTTCTCTGCTTGACGCTCGGCATTAAAGGGACAGAGTGGAGAACAAGCCGGCAAGTTTACTTGTTATGCCATTGGGAAAAGCACTTAGCAAGATTCCCCCATCTTGGTGTGGTAGACAGATGGCCGGCAACTCCTAAGCGAGCTCGTATAGCGCATTGATCGCTTTCTCGTGATAGGAGGATAAATATGCAACTAAATAAATCCAAAAAATAAATACAATAATGTGCAAGATGAATTCAGATCAGTGTTCCCTCTAGAGTAAGAAATCAGCGAAAATAAGAATTTTTTGGGCAAATTTTACTG